>CM061920.1:240140775-240203775 GCA_031002005.1 Vandiemenella viatica | reverse complement strand
ATCGTATTTCGCGGTAGTGGGTGGCATCTCAGCGCTCACTGGCTAAAGCAAGTGACTGGCCGTCGTTTTGCGGCGAAGTCCCCACCCCCTCCCCCTTCCCCTCCCCTCTCCACTATCCCGTTCCGCGACCAGGCCAGTGCAGCGCGCAAACTATTCCCCTTGATGTAAACCGCTGCAATTTATTTATTTTTGCAATTATCTCTGAAAACTAAATGTATTCATACCGAACTTGATGGACTCTTTCAGTTAAACATAAATATTCCAATTACACTCTAATATTTTGCGACTTTTTGTGTTCCATATTGGAATTATTGTAAAAACACGTAGCTTGTGAGAGTCGAGGCATGTAAGCAAATCCAGCGACAACTCATGTATCGAAATACATCTAGCCGTTTCTCCTACAGGGTGGGACAAAGAAAT
The DNA here is from genome assembly GCA_031002005.1 of Vandiemenella viatica. NCBI lineage: Eukaryota > Metazoa > Arthropoda > Insecta > Orthoptera > Morabidae > Vandiemenella > Vandiemenella viatica. The sequence goes on along the minus strand of CM061920.1, from coordinate 240,203,355 downwards.
ATACACCATTACTGTCGAAAAAACACAACTCTCCTGTTGCGATGGATTAAAATACGGCTCGTTCTTTGGATGCTTTGGCACTTTTCATCCAATTTCTGGCTCGTTCGAATAATATCCACTGCAGCTATACTTCGCTCTTAATGTTTTCAGTTGTTAATTTGCAGTTTTTTACACAAGTTATTTTGTTGCACTGCCAAAAAGAAAATAACAGAGTGTAATTTTGTTATTGCTGTATCCACGATTTTGCCACATATCAGATTGATACATGACTTGTGGTTCTTTACGTTCAGTTAAATCTGACCCAATAACTTGTTGGCTAATTCAAATATCAAGCGATCCCAGTCTCAGTTGGAAATTACACAAGCCTGCAAGAAGAAACAGCCACTTTATCTTAAATAAACTGAGAGTGATACTACTCCCATATCATCAGAAAAGTGGGACGCTTTAGCTCTCAAGAAGCAGTGGATGGGCGCCTACATGGTAAACTGATCATTCTAATCAAATACGTAGCAAACGTTCCCCTGAACAAAACATCAGAAATAAATATGTATGGCATAAAATAGCGAGTGCCAATCGGGTGTTCATCAGAGAAGAACTTGATTCACACCTCTGGATTTGATTTCTTTGTGTACGTCATTATAGCAAATGCTCCGTGATTTGCATACCCCTATAAACTGTAGGTTCCGGAGAAAGAGAAATGGCCCTTATTTGTTCAGTACGGCTTACCTGTGAGAATCCCACAAGCGTTTCGGTTGTGGACTGAATGAAATTTCGATATGGATCAGGCCCATGCCGGTGAAAAGCACGGTTGTTCCAAGCAGCCATTTAGTCGAGAGGCTGTCAACTTTAACGAACCGTTCACAACCTTGAAGAGCCGCGCAGCACTTGGTCGCCTTGTATCTGGGGAATTCACCACTGTACGGCAAGGCAATGCGGCCGCCGAGTCTCAAGCAGCACTGTAGTACCGCCTTTTCTCCAAGTGATTTCGGCGATATTTCTATCTTAATCTCTTTGGTTTGAATGAAGTTATGTGCCTCATATTTCTATTATACATAGAGATCAGCAACTTTAACTAAAGAATTAAATTTCATTTTGTTTCTCTGCATAGTTTGGAAATTACTGATTTCAGAATTTAACCCATTATTCCACTCACTCACTGAAGATCATCCAAAAGTCTAGAACACTTCTCGTAACTTTATACACAGATAATGTTGCATTTTGAAATCAAAAGAAAAATTGTAATATGGGTAATTTCCGTGTATTTAGCCCATTTCAGCCGTAAACGTGATTTGTATCTTAATGTCTTTGATCTGGGTGGCATTATATGTGACATGTTTTCAGTATAAATGTATCTTATGAATCTTAACTAATGCGCTAAATTTTCACTTTGGTCCTCCCCTTAATTAAGTTATAAAAATTTTTAACCTATCTCCTTGATTCCTTCATGCTGAAGGCAATCCACTTTCTCTGCATCTTCAATAAGTGTGGCTTCAAAACATAAGTTATCATCGAAATTGAGCAGTTGTTATTCACAACGTCTTGAATTTTATTAATAATAATAATAATCAAACGAAATTTTCGCGATTCTAACCACATGTTAACTGAGATACATTACGTTTTGACCGTCCTGTCTCTTCCATCTTATGACATGCTGAGGATCGGAACAATAGAACATCTGTGTTCAGTTACTTCGGGAGAGAGAAGTGAGATGGAACTACGATATTTAGTGCTGACCTGGTCAGGAGCCTGAGAACTGCTTAGGAGAATTGTTGACGACAAACCTTGGATTCAAATTGTTTGCTAGCTAACGAGTGTCGCAATCCTCAAACACACTGTCTGTATTAGTAATCCAGACTGTCAGATTTTAGCACAAATATTACGTAACCGTCACCCGCTTCGTTGTCATTTTAATGAGATCAGTTCAAAGTATTCGAGACATCTCCCCGTTATGAGTCATTTTTATTGCGTTTTAATCACAGGGAAAATTGGACACAATGCCACAAATGCGTAGAAGTAAGCACGCATTTTATGTTTCAGTATCGCAGCCGCGTTTTTTGTGCGGACCTTTATTCGTAAATTTTGTTCGGAACTGATATTTTGAGCAAATGGAACGTAATTGTCGTCAAATTGCTTTTGCAGACCTGCTGATTGAAACACAATCGGCGTGTAGCTCCTCTTTTTCCAGCTGTCGCCTGTCGAAATGAGCTCCACAATAACAGATCGAATGTGGGCGCATGGCGCCATCCTCTCATGCCCGATACGCCTGCTCTCTTGTGTCGAAAAGTGCCGTAATACGGTTTACGGAACGTCAAATCGTTTTGTTTGAATTTCCATTCAAACGTAGCTTCCATTGCACGAAAAGCTGTCATTGATATTCATTACTGAATATCTTCTGATCAGCATCCATTCACCTAGTATTAATTCGACTTTTCTGAATCAGTTATTTTGATTCTATATTACTATGTATTTCATACAACGTTGTCAAATACCTGAAGGAATAGTAGATAAAAGGTTTTATGACGATGATAAAGTTAAAGGAACTGGAAATTCAAAATATCGTACAGCTAGAGCTTGAAGCAAGAAGCTTGAAAAGTATTAAACAAAGAAATAACTGTACAACACGTTAAAACAGACAAGAAATACAAAGATATACTGACCACTGTAACTATAGTTCGTGGTTTAAATCATCTGAATCTACTGGATGGTAGTATACTGGAATCTTCGTTTTTAATTACCAACCAAGAAATCAAAAAAAGACTTCTGTTTGTGATAATTGTAATACCAAGAAGGTGACATGTGATTGCCGTGAGATTTATTCCACACATTACGGACATAACACACAAATAAACTGATTTACAGAACTGTACGTGGAGTTTGACTGTGGGTATTAGGTACGGTATGAAGCCGCTACGTGCTGCCCACAGAGGCTCTAAACCAGGGGTGGCCAACATTTTTTCCGGCCCGCGAGATTCATCACACTTTTACAAAATATATTTATTCTATAATGGCCAAAGTAGTGAAAACCCATTAATTAAAAAATAAATTATTTGTGCATTCATATATTCAAAAATTTACTGTCAAAATTATGAGAAAAAATTAACTTTGATTTTAAATAATATTCTTGTGAATATATGACAGATATTGCCTGTTTTATTTATGAGTTTACAGTTATGATTCCGCAGGATATTTAAATGATATTCTGTGAACTCATGATGCGCGTGCATCAAATATAACAGGTTCTATGTTTCACTCTTAAGTGACCTCAGTGACGCAGTGACCATCATTAGATACGAAAGGTCGATTGTTCATAGCAGAGCAGAGCAGATTCTCAGTTTCAAGTGATACTTTCTTTTTGGTTTCGTTTTGTGTGCTGTGACTGTGACAAGTATCGCACTAGTAAAATAAATATTTTTTAATGATTTCGTTTTTTATTTCATTTATGTTTTATATATTTCATTTTTAGTGTTATATATTTCTTTACAATGTGCGTTTAGCATCATTATTATTATATTATCAATGGCACACATAAGAATAATAGTAAATACAATAATAATAATTCGTTATGTTTCAATTTTTCACACCAAAAAATGTCTATATTGGGTCAGAATCTAATAAGGGGATATATAATTTTATATGCTGCCCATGGAGTTATGATGCATTTCCAAAGTGGCCGGCAAGATTATTTGGGTTGGCCATCTCTGCTCTAGACGTTCGGCTTGTCGTTAAAGAGTGCCTGGATATACGTACGATATATCGTACCACTGGAGAACACACTGCCACGCGGTTTGTAGGCGCATCAAAGAAGCGTCGACAGTGGTTGCAAGACAATCAGAAGGAACAAGTTGCCGACCAGCCATACGCAGACATGTTCGATGGGCGTCATGTCAGGCGAATGAGCAGGTCAGGGAAGCAGTGGTGCCCGCCGTTCTTCGAAGAAGGCTTGCAGCTGTGGCCGGACATTGTATTGCTGAAATATAACATGTAGAACTACATGCAGGAGGGATAGTGCCTCGGGTTGTAAAACCTCTCTGATGTCGCAGTGGCTATTCAGATTGCTTTCAATACATAGTAAGCGAGATCGCATGTTATAGACAATGGCACGCCAAACCATCATACTTGGTCTTTATGCCGCTCAACAACCCTGTCCAGTACATCGCTACGCCGTCGAGCCAACACTAAACGAAGCTGTTCTGCCTGCCATGCGGACGAGATGCCGGTCGTCGCACACTGTGGTCTAGTACCAGCTAATCGCTAGGTACGACTCTCTTTTATCCACTGGTTTCACAAACCCATCTCTGTCGTAGCAGGGTGCCCTGTACGAAACACATTTCCCAGATACAAATCTTTTGCCTCGTTCGAACTAACTTGATGCTTATATTGAACTGTTTAAGGTCGACGAGGTATTCCGACACTTCCTTGCACGTTTCACTTCGTTTGACTGCTGTGAACAGACTGAACGCTACCAACGTCCGGCCAAACAAAAGAAGGCATTGCTGGGCCTACGAGCACGGCGTCTCTCTGCAATGGTTTCACTGTTCTATTCATCCTCCGATTGCTTAGTAATTCGGGCCATACCTTCTGCGTGTTGCATTCCTTTCAGTGTTTAATATTAGCATAAAAAAACTGAGTTTAGAGATGTCTATAGCTTTTTGCCTTCTGAAAGGGACGAAACAACACCCAGTAAAGGGTACGCACCATGTTTTATCTGAAAGATAAACTTTATATAAAAAAGTTGTATTTATTGTGTATGTGGTTACAAAGACAGATTTCTCAACTCATTCTTATTTTAACATTTGTATGGTGTTTAAACTTTAAATCAAAATGTCGTGTATATATAAAATATAACTTCCTAAGGTTCAGATATATTTAATCGTAAAAGGATTAAAAATATCTGTGGACGTAATGACCTGGTGGCAGGGTTTTTACTGGCTGGGAAATTGGCCCCAATCGCAGCCACCTTAGCTAATCCTGCCAGACACAGGAGACCTGCAGTTTAATGTGGAATCCGAACCGTGGAAGCGTTCTGGGGTACTTTACATTACGCAGCAAGCTGTACCAGAGATGAAGGTAGGGTAAACGGCCTTTGAAAATCCTCGCAGAGACAGGGATTCGGAAGGGGGCTTTTTTAACTCCAGTCAGACACCTTAACCGCCAGACTGCTCGTAAAAGAAGTACAGAATTCATATTGTTAATTTTTTTTCATAACTCGACAGTGTCTCGTCCTTAGTTGAATTTAACTTTGACAGAATATGACCTTTCATTAATGGTAGCTAAAGGACGAACATCAGGGATTGCGAATAGAAACTAGACTGTTCTTTTGATTTCAGACGAAACAACACGAACTTTCACAGCACCTGGAAACAAGTTGTTCAGTAAAATGCTGTTGCAAAATTTTGAAACAATCACATCGCGCCGAAAAGACGTGTATAAAAAGTGGAAACTAAAATCATCTTTGTGTATAGTTATAACTGCAACCTAATGATAAAATTAATGAAGTGAGTTACACAGACAAGAACCAATTATCCTAAATTTTTCGATGGCTATGAAAAATAGGATTTAATACAGAAGTTGTCTATGGCCAAAACTGGTCCCGGGAAACAAAAATACACATAGAAGATTATGCGTACACTGTAATTACACCACAAAACACTGGGGAAGCGGAGAACTTAAATAACTTAAATACGTAATGATGATTTAATTGTATCGACGCTTCTTTTGGATTGACGCCTTGCCGACGCGTGACGTCGACATTGTTAGAGGCGTGAAAGAACAAGGGACGAGGAACGAAGGAATTCGGTGATGGCCTTTTGAAGGAACCATTCCAGGATTCGCCTGGACTGATTTGGGGAAGCCATGGAAAACCTCGATGGTGTGTTTCCGAGTATATTTTATGTGTAACGTATTTACACTCTCTCCACTGATAATTGAATCAGCCTGTTACGTGTATCCCAATTTCACTGATTAATTACGGTTTCAAATTCGTCTGCTCTGAACGTACGTACCGTACTTGTTGACAAGTCGTTTCAGCAATTCTTAATGTAGACCGTTCACACAGCTCTCTGTATACCCTCAACAGGTGGCACATCCGCCTCGCACACTTCTCGCTTCACTCATAACGAAATTTCACTTTAACCGCAGCAGAGCGGTGTCGTTATTTGTCAGCTTCTACCGCTGAACTAAGCGACTCAGCAACGAACTGACTTCGCAGATGTTTCATCCTCAATATATCTGCCCTTTCATCAACTAGATTAAATGTTCAGTGCTATGTTATAGAAATTGCTTGTAGCGTCTTCTTGTACCAGGTTTTCATCTGGAACATATTGTTTTAGTCGTGCAAATAGAGCACTTATCATACAACCCCCTAACTTCGTTCTCGTGCGTCATGAGTTATCAGTTCAAATTGAAATAGTAGATTGAATTTAATGCCTGGGCCACTGCGTACATTACAATAGTATGTAAGTGTCGGCGCAGCTGGCATGTGACTTTATCGTGGAACAGTACATTTCTTTTCACAAAACATACAAATCAGAGAATATGTTAGTGCTCGAAAGCTTTTTGACTTAATGCTGATAATGATACTGTGTACGCTTTAAGCTTTACCGTAGTGATAAGAGGCATCGTTTAGTATTTTCCATAATGACAAATCGTTCCAGGTGCCCTTACTGAGCATGCAAAGTTGCAAATTAATGTGCTCAACCTCCTTAATTAGAACTGTGAAAAATTAATGATTTATAGTCCGTAGCAATTCGCTAATTGCTGGTTTTAGCTATTACTTGAACATACGTTATTTATAACTGTCCTGGTGCAATCCTGATGTTTTACACCATGGTATGATACAGGGAATGCAGAGAAACTTGATCCAGATTGACGCCAGTCACGCAGGTCTTAGAACATTTAAGCCATCGTAGACAAACAAAAATAACTTGCTTTTCCTGGTGGTTCGCCAACGCGTACTTTGGTTTGCATAGTATTGCGCTGCTTTCAGTATCTTATTTTCTAGTAGCAGAGCATAAACGTTTGTGGCGTATTATCTTTGTATCCTCACCTTAAATTAAATTCCACAATTTCGTTACGGTTATTTGTTAATCTTTGATGTAGTGGTTTGACTAACGTATTCTTTTTTAAAAACTGAAGAAATAAATAACCAAAGTTACATTGTCAAGCAATAATATTAACAGAATCCAATGGGTGTCATGTAGCCTATATCGGTGTTGTAGCGTGATCTTTGGTTGGTATCTCGTAAAGAAGTGTTCATCTAAGATGCAGTATGATCTGTGGCGCCTATCTGTTCTCGGTAGAAACGAATTATTTTTTGATTCTTTCTCCTATCACATAGAGTAATGAGATATACTGCAAGTTTTAAGTTAGATCATAAGATTTCATATTGTGAAAACTCAATACAAATTGGTGAGATAATTTTTTTCCGTGAATTGTGCACAAAGGGAGACCCAGCCCGCTCACAAATTAATTAAAGTACTAGTGTACCGTGACCTTTTCTTGCCGATGGTCACAGGTCTAGAATAGTTCCCGTTTTTATGATCAAAGGTTGACAGTCTACCTGATCTGGCAAATACGAACTTCACCTGTTACACCCATAGGGTCCACTGTGCAAAATTTGAATAACTTCTCTTGAACTTGATGATTTAAAGTATTAATAAATAGGGACAGAGACGATCGCGTTATCGTATAGCAGCAACATTACCGGAAGTTTTATTAAATTGAATTTTAGCACTGAGCGTGGTGGGTATGTCTCTGACCTCGCTTTCGGGAGGACGCCGGTTCGAATGCCCGACCGGCCATCCGTATTTGACTTTTCCATTGTTTCCCCAAATCACTCCACGCAAATACCGGGATGCTTCCTTCAAAAGGCCATGGTCGGACTCGTTCCTTACCTCCAGCCCCGGAATGACAATTGGCATTCCTTGTTACAGCAAAGACCATGAGTAATTTAAGTTTTTTATATCGCTTTCATTAGTGACATTTTACTGAAAAGTAGTTCCACATTTTTTTCAGCCATAAAATTTATCCATGTTATTTTTCATTATTTTGTTTTATTTATTTATAAAAGATGATATGCTACGAAAAGTAACTTAGAAAATGTATTGTGGCATTTCATTTGATAGCAACTGCTTAGGTATTAAACTGTGCACATAACCTGTAACTTCTAATATTATCTCTGGTTGCTGTTAATTTGCGAGCGAAGCCGGGCGTGTGACATCACTTTTCTTCAGCCAATAGCTATCGAGGTGAGTAAGTGAGTGAGCTTACGAAATTTTGTAGTAGATGGACAGGTAGTAGGCGCTAATATCACAGAGTCTGAACGAACGCTGGACCCCGATAACTAACTAATGTTGCGTGAATTGAGATACAAGACCGAGCGTGGTGGGTGAGAGGTTGACGCTCTGGCCTCGCATTCGGGAGGACGGCGTTTTCAATCCCCGTCCGAGCATCCAGATTTTGGTTTCCCATGGTTTCCCCAAATCACTCCAGGCAAATACCGGGATGCTTCCTGCAAAAGGACATGGCCGAATTCCTTCCTGTTCCTTTTCCCCAGTCCCATACCACCTCTAATGACCTCAACGTCGACGAGGCGTAAAGCCATAAGTAAAAAAAAAAAAGAAGAGATACAAGACTGCAAGAGTTCCTTCTTTCTATAGTTCAGTTATAAAGCGATTAGTGTGTATTCTTTCTTAATTGTCAGTATTCCGCAGTGGTATTAAATTATTGAATATTATATTCCCAACATTGAAAGGAAGTTTCTTTTTTGGTGATATATTAACAATTTACAAATTTTTACAAATCGTGACGATAGTCCAACCAGCGCTAAGTGCAGTGGTAAGTTCCGTAACGTTATGGTAAATCATACACTAATTATCCGATTCCTTTCAAATTTTTTATTCAAACTTTCTACTTGTTTTTAGGCTCCAACATTATGGCCAGCTGACGTAGCAGAACTCTCGGTGCTTAGTTTCAGGAATGTGGCTTACAATTGTATTGAATGTGTTTGATTGTAATTAGTATTTCAATACAGTTGTTACAAAGCTTGTGTACCATTTGAAATTTCAAGCACCAATTTTTGAATTACTAAAATGCCTTACTTAACTAAGAGAATAACTAAGCTTGTGAGTAAGAAACGAAAGGTGTCACTGATGTGGGAACTACATGCGCATAAACAAGAATTTTTGGAAATAATATTCAAAGTACTTTAGACATGAGTTATGTATTTATAAGTTACACGAGAATATGTGTATAGGTTTGTGAAGTTATATAATTAAGTTGTTATCTTTAGCTGGTGACATAGCAGATCTTATGCCCCCTGTGTAACGAAATTGATACGATCTCCTGAAGTCAGCTCGATGAAATAGGCAGGTATTAGCAGAATCCGTCTTACGAGTATAATTTCGGTAACTGTACTGGAGAAGTTTCAAAATGATCATCTGACGGAAACAGTCAATGACGAACCTACACAGCAAAAACAAACATCCGGAGGTTTCAGTGGTGTAGGCACATGAAGAGAATGAGTTGCGGAAGAAGAGGTCCAGCTTCGAGTTGCAGGGGTCGCCGGTTCGAGTCATGCCTGGGGCATGGGTGGTTTTACTTAAATGATGTGTCCGTCTTGTGTTGTCGATACTGTTGTAAATAAAACACTTGACAGATAATACATGTTCATTTACTAAAAAATGATGTAGACTTTAAGTATTAATGTACATTAGTAGAGTTAATACTAAAAGGTTGCGAAGTTGGATGAATGGCAATAAAAGCCGGAAGCCATAATTAAAAAAAGAAGATGTTCAATTTGACGGTATTGGAAGGGGATGACCAAGAACACATAGATTAAGAAAGTGAGAAAAAGTACGAGTATGCAAGTCAGAGGAATGGGGGTGGAAGTGGAGGAATTTTGGATGGACAGAAGACAATGGAACGCACTGTGTACTGGCGTGGTGTCAAGGTAAATAACCGTAATGTATCGTAAATTGCCGTAATCAATATGAATTCGCGGTATTATACTCTGTGTTGCGCAGCAAGCATGATCTTAGTTTAAACTATAATCATGGCTTAGGTCTCCATAGTCGCTAGTTGTTTTAGAAACAGAGATTGTAAGATACTGCGGAAAAGTAGCTAGTAGTGACGTCTGTGATCTGATATCTGCGTCGCATGCGTCGTGGCGTGTGGGTGGTTGGGCGATGGCCCTCTTGCGGGGGCGTGACCCGCGGCAGTCGTGTACACCTCTGAGAGGGTCATTAACGCGGTTCAAATAGCGCCTTTGTCCGGCGGGAGCGTTGTTTGCCGGTCAACAAGTACAGCTTCTGTCTGCCCCGGCGCCATCAAATAGCCAACAGATGAGTCGCGCAATTGTAGCAAACACACGTTGATTTGGCTCGCTCTTCACACCTCCTACAGTCCACACACGACAAACAAGTTTAATCAATTCCAGACCTTATCGACTGAAACTTGCCAACATACAAATTACAGTTCCGGCTGTTTATACGAATAGGTTTGAATTGTTTTATCTTACGAGAAATTTCATAAGAACCAGATCTGTTTAAAATATTATCTCACATTATATATCTTAATTTCTTCACTAAACGAAATTACAAGCCAACTCATTTTACCTAATCAAAAGAAGCATACTTCAAAGAGATGAACTCCACCCTCTTTTTTATTTAATAGTGAATTAATCTTAAATGTTATGCCACACTTGCCGAGTAGCAATTTTTTTCCACTTTTGTTTTAGCGTCTAACAAATTTTTACTTTAAATTTCATTCATTGGGGTACATTATTAAATACATCCTTCGAGAATTTATTCAAATTCCACATAACAAAATTTTCCCATTCCCTTACGTGTACAAACAATTGCTAGTTTGGGGCCATGGTCATCTAGTTCTTGTCAGTCCCAATTCTTGTTCCAATATCCACTCATGTGTCATCGCCAATACAGGCATTATTCATTGTCTTCGCCCTACTCCTATCTTCCACATACTTGGATACCATCTTTTTAATCATATAATAATTGCGTTCTATGGCAATTTCCACAAATAAATCTAGCTTTCCTCATTCGTATTCCTTCAAATCTATCAACTTACCCACCAGAGAAATCAAAATCAGTTTGTAATTAGTCAACCATATTTGTATCACCTACTATATGATCCGCTACTATTATTCCATTTTTACAGCAGTTCTCTGGTACGCAGCAAGTATCCAGGCTGAATAAAAATAATAATCCATTGTATGGAATCATAAGGCTATTCCCTTTCTAATACATCTTTAGTAATGCCATCAATACCACGGTATCTTGAAACTATCCTTAATGCATTTAAGTACTACTGGAAATTTAAGATGATACAAGGTGTATACAAATCTGCCTGCGTATGTTTGGAATTTACAACAATTTTTATTATAACAGTTAATCGTCGCCAAGCGTGAGGTGGAAGGCGTAATGCTGTGCCAAATTTACATAACAAGCCTAATTTGGCACCTAGTAAAAGAAACAACTGCAGCAATTAGAATCACACCATAAAAACGAACATCGTATTATTGTGCTACAGCATATAAATTAAATCATCAGAATTTTGAGAATTACTTAAAAGATAGCGTGGTCGGGAACAGTTTGCAGATATTAACGTCCAACAACTAAAGTAAACTGAGTAAACCTTAAAAATATGGACACAAGCAGAGATTAAATCGTACTCTGCACGTACCTAAAAATGGACAGAACAACAACTTTTATTAAGTAATGTACCATTTTTTTTTATGAATAAGGGAGATTATATCGAAAAATTACAACATTTAACTCTTTAATTTTATATAAAGATTTTTAACCAATAGCAAGTTATTCGTAATACCGATGTGCTGCGGCCAATAACAATAATTTTAGTTTTATAACACCCGACAAAGATAGAGAGTCACATCAACTTTCTTCATGCCACAAAGAATCTCTAACGAACAGTTAATAACAATTTAAACAGAGAATTAGACATTTTTTCAGTTGTAATGTATTTTTCATGCTTGATTCTACCTTACTGCCATATAAATAGTCGATTCGAAACAAATTTAATTGTCTCCAGATATTTGTAACAAATCATACAAAATCACACTTCAAAATTTAAAATTACCTTTATTCAAGAAATTATATTAAGGTTCCGTATTTCAGTACAAAATCTTAAAAAGTACACTATACCCGAGAGTACTTCCATCGTCTCCACAGGTAACGTCACATTTCACAGTGCTCCTGCCTGCTGTGTATTAGATAATGCTTGCTATCCCACAAAATTTTTCTGGCACAAAAATTCGTTACTCCCATCTCTGCCTTGACAATTTAGTCTGAAAACTTTTTCCCTTATACGTAGAAGCACATTGTGATTCATCGCTTGTGTATCACAACCACACGTAGTTTCTCTTGTTACAGTTTTCGTGTGTTATCACAGACACAGGGGAGTAAGTATTCACACAACACATCAAGCTTGTTCACCCTGCAGCGAAATCCCTCTCGGTTCAGTTAGCTTATTAATATCACCAATTTGCGATTGAAATGAAGCAAACCGTACCTGTTATAATCACCTACGCATGCAGATTTATAAAATAAGTTCAAACAAAAAGGGAGACAACGGAATCATCGCGCAGAAATATATGCGGTTTCACTGAAAATGCTAAAAAAAATTCTGCTCGCAGTGAGTGTTAATTGATCACAGTCGGCCTGTGAATGAGCGATAAGAGTGAAGGCTCCACCATAAAATTACCGAACAAAGCTATTTGTGACCTTTAATCCAGTCTTTCTTCATCCTCGTTTATCATAGCGAATCTTGGTTGCTTTCCATGCTCAGAACGCCGATAAAGATACAGTTGTATCTTATTCCACAAAAAACACCCTAGAGAAAATGTTAGCACTGCCAAAGGGAACCTTTTCATTTGCTCGCTTTCCGAACTTCCGCACCCGGTCTTGACGAAAGAAATTACAGCTCTAATTCCGAAGCACATAAAGACTTATAGAGGATTACGACAGTAGTATCCGAAATCATTCGGAATGGCATAGGGAATAGCAAGACTTTGGTCTGTGACTGCTTTCATCAGGTAGTAGTGGTTTCCATTCAAAGAAGACTTACTTAAACAATTATAACAGACCGGATTGTGTATTTCGAATTGGCTCGTATATTTTAATCCAAATACAAATAAAAAATTGTATAAAAGGAGCACAAACGTATCCAGTAAATATCCATAAGTTGTCTAATTGCAACTGTTGCTATAGAGTGGTCTGCTGGTTCATTGGTTAATGCGTCTGACAGGAGATTGAAAGGTTCCCAGGTTCGAATCTCTGTCTCGATGGGGATTTTCATAGGCTCTTAACACAACCTTCACCTTTGGCACAGCTTGCTGTGTAATGTGAAATTCGCCAGAACGCTTCCGTATCTCGAATTCACGTTGAACTGTAGGTCCCCTTTACCAGGTAGGATTACCAGGTCCTCCTTAGGGACAAAGGAACTGGCCGTCCTTCCCCAGGCTTAGTATGCTTCCTTCAGGTATTTGTATTTGAATTCCCGTCTATGAAAAGTTGGTAAAATATAAACAAACAACTCTTCTCTCACCACTTCAAACGAAACTTCCGTTTGTATCAGTCAATCATGTGTTCTTAAAAATGTAGTTGCATTTTGTTAAACGGCCACCGTCTGACCAAAATTTGTCGAGCGGTAAATAGAATATAAAAAGTTGTCACATTACATAACCAAACGTGGTGGGTGAGTGTGTAACGCTCTGCTTCACATTCAGCAGGATTCAGTTCGCTACAGGCGAATGCCGGGATGGTTCCTACGAAATGCCTTTGCCAAATTCCTTCATATTTCATTCCCGCCTCTAATGACCTTGAAGTGAAGTTGCTCAAAGCCATTCAAAAAATATCAGCCTCATATTATGAGTGAATATGGTGTGAGCTTGTTTTAAACTACGAAGGTGAATGATGACAGAGAAGTATCAGTTAAAAAAGGGGTGTGTGGCATGGCTACAGTCTACCGACTAATATTCAGATTGTTTGAAGAGAAAAACATGAAAGGATTGAAAGAAAAATTTGAATATGTCATAAGGATTCAAGTATAAAGAATAGAAATGTTCCGAAATGCTGATAGAATGATAGAATTATCTAGTTAACAGATAAGAGTGAAGGTATTGCGAAATTGCTGATTGGCATGAAGTTAACATTGAGGGAAGAATGTGGATGCAAGACGAAGGCAATGAAGCACAGGATTAAATCAGATGACGTGGAAGGAGCAAGATAATTCTGCTATTTAGAAAGTATAATTACAGCCAATGAATAAAGCAACAGTGATGTTAAAAGCAGAAATAATTCCTTTTAAAGGCTCTTACAGAAAGTGGAGTAATGCATTAAAACAGTCGAGAGATTGATGGCAAAAATAAAAAGCCTACAGGATTCGTGTAGGAGACAAACGGACGCAATGCTACACTAACTTAACGTCAAAACTCCTAATTTTACACAGTTGCTACTCTTTGTGCAAGCTGATATTGGGAGACCGCGGAAAAGACATCTTGCGTTAGTCTCTTACGAAGACAAGCAATTATTTTTTCTGAAAACTGAGCGTTTCCCAGGACCACTCAGCGCAGTGTAACCCTGTCAAATCCATCTGTAACACCAAAGCCGGAGACAATTCTAAACTGTACCAGTTTGAATCATCACGGACCTTATACGCAGAAATAATATAACCAAAATATTGACAGTGATAGAAGTTAGCCATTAAGGGGTCAAAATCAATTAAATCGGAATGTAATACTATTATTATTACTCCACGACTCACTGAAAATGTGTGGTGCAGGGTGCATTGCACCTAACCCAATGTGTAACCGTTTGCATAGGAAGGGATATACAGGATATGGCAGGAGGCGCCCATGCGCTATTTGGAGGAACAATCCCCTCATTCGCCTGGAGCGATCTGTGGAAACCACGAAAACCCAGATCAGGATAACCGGAGCAGTTTGTGGAGCCCTACTTCTATCGGATTTTAAATTTTCTCGGTCGATAATCCTTCCTTTTCCATTCTCTAAACGCTCATGGAAAAAATGAGTATAGAAATGATTCGGTTTTGGTCCTAATTCCTCTTATCTTATTTTCTCGGTCATTCCTGGATGTGAATGTTGCTAGTAGCAATATGCGTTTGCTGTCATCCTGTAATAGGTCAGTCGTGAATTTTTTTAGCAACGCCTTCGATGTTCCAGATCTTCCCAACCTTATTCCTTCAACATCGCACTTACGCTTTTCCGCCAGCTAAATATACCTGATACGAATAGGCTGGCACTTTTCGATCTTCTTCAATGCCTCTATTAACCCCTTTTGACGGGGGCCCCATACGGAACAACAATATTCTAAGTAAGGACGAACCAGGCTTTCCTACGCAACCGATTAATTTCCGGTGCACAGTGTTTTAAATTTCGATTTGGAGCATATGATTTTCTTTCCTAAATAACTTCTCAATATGTTCATTCCACAACAAATTACGAGGGTGAGTCAAATGAAAACCTTAAATTTGTAATAAAAATCGAAATTTCGCGCCGTTATCCTGTAAGTTGGTAATCGTGCTACAAGCAGCGTGCAGAATGACCTGTAGGTGGCAGCATAGTGCAGATGCACAAATACCGTCGCAGTATCAGTATAAAGATGGCTGCCTCACTTGAGACTTGCACCAGGGATGAAAAGCGTTCTGTTATTCGGTTTTTGAGTAGTGAAGGTGTGAAACCTATTGAAATTCATCGAAGAATGAAGGTTCAGTACGGTGATGCGTGTTTGTCACAGCAGCAAGTCTACGAATGGAGTAGTAAGTTCGCAAATGGTGTGACTTCAGTGGAAGATGCTCCTCCTCCTGGTCAGGCACAACGAGTTGTGACTCCACAGAACATTGCAGCAGTTGAAGCCATAGTGATGGAAAACCGCCGAGTGACACTGAATGACATTGCAGCATGTTTAAAGATTAGTCATGGTTCAGCACACCACATTGTGCATGATGTGCTCCAGTTTCACAAAGTGTCTGCAAGATGGGTGCCACGGCAGCTGACTCCTTAAATGAGAGAATGACGTGTTGATGCTTGTGAAGAACTTCTTCTGCGCTTTGAGCGAGAAGGTGATGGCTTCCTTGCAAGAATCGTTACTGGGGACGAAACCTGGGTTCACTTCCACCAACCTGAAACGAAGAGAGCGAGCAAGGAATGGCGCCATTCCTCATCACCAAAACCAAAGAAGTTTCGAACAGAACCATCAGCAGGGAAGGTCATGCTGACTCTCTTTTGGGACGAAAAAGGAGTCATTTTGGAGCATTACATGCCTAGAGGGACCACTGTCACCAGTGCATCATACAAAGATCTCCTAAAAAATCATCTTCGGCCTGCGATCAAATCAAAGCGACATGGATTACTGTCATCACGTGTCTTTTTGCAACATGACAATGCAAGGCTCCACACTGCCAGTACAACAGTTGCAACAATCACAGACCTGCATTTTGAGTGTCTTCCTCATCCACCATACTCACCAGACCTTGCCCCAAGTGATTTCCATATGTTTGGACCACTCAAAGAAGCAATGGTAGGAAAGAAGTTCCGTTCTGATGAAGAGGTACGCCACGCGGTGCATGAGTGGTAGCGCGGACTACCAAAAGAATTTTTTTTAAAGGAATTTATGCACTTTGTAAGCGCTGGAGGACTTGCATTGAGCGTGGGGGAGATTATGTTGAAATGATACAGCTTTGTACAACTTCTGCACAATAAATAATATTTTAAAAAATATTTAAGGTTTTCATTTGACTCAACCCTCGTATTACGAATTGCTACGCTTGGGTATTTAGTGGAATCTACTGATCTAAGGACAGTGCCATTAATTGTATATTCAGAGTTAAATGGTGTCACCTTTTTACTTACATGCATATCTTGGAATTTTTTAGCGTTTAACTTCAGCTGCCAGTCTTTACACCACACGATTTCGGCTTGTAACATATCACAATCGTGATGGGTTTTTATTTTACGATAAATAATAGCATCATAGGCAAATAGTCTTTTTCCCTTTTATTACTTCGCATAAATCATTCATATACAACAGAAGCCCTGTCACACTTCCCTGGGGAATCCCAGATCTCAATTCGGTGAGTGATGAACTCTCACCGTCGAGAACTACACACTGTGTTCTACGCTTCAGAATGTTTGCAACCTAGTTGCATATTTGTCTAGATATGCCATAACTACGGAGATAATATTCGTACCAAGATGGGAAGGTAGGAACTGCTGTGCTTCTTCGTAATAAAACCTGCATCCACCTACAATCTGAGGTACAGATGTGTGTGTGTGTGTGTTTTAATTCAGACGATCGTTTTTTGCACAAGTACTGGCAATAAAGAACAGCAGCTGTACCTGAGAGTCGTTTAGTTTATTAAATAACAGATCTGGTAGGTGTCTTTGCTAGTATCTGTTTTAGAGACTCATCACAATGTGCAACAAACGGCAGTTGTTCCAAGTTCCACAGACTGGCAATTACGACGTAAATTTGCAGGCCTCAACCTCCAAGATTAAATTTCCGGCCTTTGACCGAGCGCCCCTCCCCGAGTTAATCTGGACTGCTGTTTAGCGCCACCAGGGGCACATCTACTGCAGGATCCAGATTATTTTGTACTATGTCGTTTCTCTTCAGCCCAAACGCGGCGCTGCAATCACTTGCCATCCAAATGCCTGCTGCTAGAGATTACGCCTCTTCTGGCTAATACGTAACATCAACTTCACCACAGATGCCCTCTCCCTGTCTGTTTACAGTATTTAGTGATCGGCATAAGTTATACGTACGACACCTAATAACTTTTCAGCATATATTTCATCATATTATTTTAAATTTTCTGCCGCAACAACCACGATTTGTTGACATGTCAGACAGCAACTATTTACAGAGTGACCAGGGAGGCAAGAGATAGAAGTAGGTAATTCCGTGGATATTTTCAGTACGGACGGAAGTGACGAACGAAAAAGTAGCGTCTAACCCACTGCTCTGACATCACTTCTACCCAGCGAATGTTCCTGCTCTTAGTGTTTGATAAGTCAAGCAAAATATAAAATACTAAACCCATCCTACCATAATAAAAGTAGCGTTTTTCCTCGCTATAATTAACACAATGCCATGTAACCCGCCAGTGTGGCGCACACTAGATCGAGGAGGTACAAAGGGACCGGGCACGACGATAGAGCCCTCCATCATCTTGGAGGGACCATCCCCAATCTCCACTTCATAAATCACGTGTTTCAAAAACAGAAAATCACATTTATCATACACAACTCACTTACTCACCCCCCTTTCTCATGATTCACACTGGCTATTTGTGGTATCCAAGTGGTCGGTCCTTAGTGGCCATATCGGACAGCGAAAAAAAAAAAAATCATCTAGACTATATATTTCAGCAAAGTTCGTTCGGGCATAACTTTGTTAGCCAACAAGATAAACAAAACAGTACTTCACCCAGTTCTGTTCCGTTATATACTTGCAGATTTTTTTATAACGACGCTTTGACCTAACAGTGACTGATTTTTCGCAAGTAATTTAGAATATTCGGAGGTGAGTGAGAATCGTCCCTCGAATATTATAAATTAATCTACTTTGCTAAACAATGTTCCTACTGTTGTTACACTATAGATTATCTTCAATACCAACCGAATTCGAATGATCAGACCTTCCTGGAATGACAATGAATTCAATGTTTAATGCGTGACACGAAGAAATCTGAGATTGTATTATTTCCGAAATTACCGAGCCTGCTCGATAAGTGGTAATATTCGGCCTGATATTTTGGAAAACACGGATTCGATTCTACGTCCAGGCAGTCATATTTCTGTTTTTGATGCTTTTTCCTTAATCGCTCCAGATGAATGCCAGGACACAGACAACGAGTTTCTTCCTTTCCGCTTTCAGAAATTCTATTCCGACTGTAATGAACTTAATTTTGATTTAGAAAACACGTTATGACTTACTATTACTCTACCTATTAATTATTACCTTAGCAAAATGCCAAAATAAGGCCCAGTTTTTGTTCGCTCTGAAAAGAACTTTGCTCACGTATGTTTTAAAATATTTGGTTCACAAAACTGCGCACATGTTACGGAGAATGTTTACGACAATCCCTTCAAAAGGGATAAAACATCTGAACTTTTATATGCTGTCCCCGAGCAACGCCGGATACTCCACACGTGTTAAATATACAGGGAGTTAAAAAATGTGGGCCCCCCACCATTTTTACCTGTCCTTCGTCACGCACGTGTCTTCGTCTCACTTCCAGTTACAGTTTCTGTCACTAACCACTTCTCTCCTAGCCACTGAACGCTGCCTACCACATTGGGCGGGCGTCTAGCCGTCTACTTCAGCCACGTTTAGCAGGGCTTTGGAGGCTGTTGCAGTGCTATGTTCCTTGTATCAAATCTCTCTCTGTACTAACTCCTAAACGATGCTGATGTTTGGATGCTAGGATTTAAAAAAAAAAAAAAAAAAAAAAAAAAAATCCTGCGAAATGACATTCGGCGTTCGGAGACGTTCAGCAAACTCCAAGTGTTTCCATTCTCATAGATACAGCTTGACAATACCCTGACACATTGACAACAATAAACAAATAATAAAAAAAATCATCCGTTTCAGAGCCGGACTTGAACTAGTGACACTTGGAACTGAAGACAAGCGCTAAACACGGGTTAGAAGCAAACAGTGTGAATTAAACTCCCTTATCGAAGTTTAAATAGGCACTTTTTGAAACAGACATCTCAAATAAGGATGAAACAGAATTCTCAAAGAGAATACGTTAACGCAATTCGAAATGGATAAATCTTATTTAGGAGAGATCAAGGTAATTATTAATTAAATATTCAAATAGAAGTACTGGAAGATTAAAAGCAGCCAGTTTCTGTCTATGAAAGATGAGAAAAGAATGAATTAAATACATACAAGCGATTCGCCTCTGACGGTTTAAATTCAACATAAAAAATTCATAGTGTTTTTTAAAAAAAAGTAAATTGCGGAAATTATTCTACTCTTTAAAATGAAGAATTTCTTCTCTGTAGTGACCTATATCCTCAGCAGTGGTGAAGGACAGGTCTAATAACATTACTTATTTACACATAATGTCTCATCCATCCAAAGAATATTTACGTACAATATATTTAAAAAAGAACAGTCAAAGATTACAAAAATCTTTTTATGTCTCTGCGTCAGAAAAATGCCGTTCCTACAGAATCTTCAGATCTACGTCGTAATACAGCTCATTTATTCATATTACCGTTTGTGCATACATGCGTGGTTTTGTTCGACGACGGTGTCTAGCGTCAGAGTTCACTACTTTCTGGCCCCTCTGTCTGCGGTCCTGACGCGCGGGCGTCACTTTGCTTTCTTCAACTTAGATTAAGTTCCGCAGAGTTACTCACCACCAACTCTACTTTCCTACCTGGCAACGGCGACATCACTTAAAATGTGCTTAATTAATTCCAACCCCTGGGTCTATAGCCCGCAACCTGTTTAACATAATGTACTCAGTTTCAAAGACTTCTTTTCCTCATTAAGAATATTACAATTCTTTTCCATTGTGTTCGCTGTCCGTCCGTTCTTTTCTGCCACATCACCTTTCCGTTAAACGGAGAAGTTTCCTTACTCCAGTAAAGGAGTAAAATTTCTTAAGAACAGCTCTTTAATATTCATAAGCGACTACTTGTAGTCTCAACCTGCACTTCCGACAAAATAAAGCTCTTCTGGCTGTCGCAAGGAAGATTAACGACACAAAACAAAATACATATAAGGAGTTTTCCACTCATTACGCAACGGCGTCCAGCATTCAACTCTGAGAGCTGCACGAAAAACTGATGTGCAGAATACATTTCAGCGTCTTTTTTTTAATTTTTTTTTAAATTTCGTATTATTCAAGAACAATGCTCGTATGGTTTTTGTAAACCAGTATATAAATTGGTACAAAATGTATCTTCTAAGATATTTCTTGATTAGTGTTGTTCTGTGTTTATTAAATAGGCGTTCACACAGGACATGCCTTATGACCGAAAAATTTAGAAACAAAATAAATTTTGTTTCATATAGGTTCTTTTCAGTTCATGAAAATACGTTCTGTCTCAGCATGTAAACATTTAGCAGATAATGCACAGAGTACTTAAATATTTTTTGTGGCATTAACGACTATTTGCAAGCAACTAACGTTATTAATGCTGCCCACGGGAATGTAATGAACAAATTTTTTCATTTGTTTTACAAGCAAGAGATTTTGTCTCCAGTATCTATGTAATGGAAAGCACGCTACAGTGGAATCTACTGTGATGTTTAAATTTCACGTTTCACTTCCCTGAAATTTGAAATCTGAAAGAAATCTCAAAATTTAAACACCGATTGTATGTTACACACCAAGCTTAAATTCGTTCTAAACAACTTTCGGTAAAGATGACTAATTAACATTGACGTTTCAAATGCTTCATCATTTTCTTAGATGAACCAAGTAAATATTAAAAGTCTCCTCATTGTGTCTGTGATGGTAATTGTTTCTTTAAGCTAGATAGTTTAATAATATAGCATAAAACGGAGGTAGCGAGAGTATAAGAAGCAAAGCCTTTAGCGCCCGTTGATCTATACGACTTTCGCAGTATCATTAATACACCATTCACTCGAATCACAGAACGCACCTACATTACGTACTTCCATTCTGTAACCTATCCTCTGTGTGTTTTTCGTATCACTGTTTCATGATATTTCGTGAGGGACAAACAAAACATAGCTTTTATGGAAAAAAAAACTATTAATCAGCTTGACAGAACTTACGTACCAAACATGTTGCACGAGATCCACAAAGTGACTCGTGCCTTCATTTTAGGGGTGACAGAGAGGCGTCAAAAATAGGCACGATGTGTTTTACTCGCGCACCTCATTCCTATAAATAATGCGCAACCACCAAAGGGGAAGCAGGCTCCGCTCTACATGTTATTTACATTTCTGTAATGGCTTCCTGGGGGCGCCAGCATAAGCTTTGCTGCTGTAGAGGTGTGAGTCAAATAGCTTTACTACGAGGTAACCGAGAAAAAAAGTATGTGACGAAATTCTCAAACTACTCCTCCAGTTACTGTGAATCCTTAACTTATATTAAGCCATTCTTAATTTTATTCTCTCTCGTACTTAAGATGCTTATAATTTATTTTTAATGAGATTCGTTGAAATTGGAGCCGAAATTTTGCCAAAAAGTATGGTTTCGAACTAGATTCACTAAAAAAAATTACTATTAGGATAAATCTGTGATGTTACGTGGGTCAGATATAACATCACAGGTGAAATAAAAACATGCTGTGTTCAGCGTGCATATGTAAACAGTAACAATTAAAGGCTTGTAATTAAACAAGTGGCACAATATTCGACTGCAACTTCAAAACACAGGTCTGTAAAAGTACATAAAGCAATAGTCCATACCGCCATGTGAAGATCACCATCATACTTTCCACTGATGATGCACCACACCATAAAAACGAAACGCGTCGACAACAGTTGTTTTCAGATGGCATTTCATTTATAAAATCTATTGCTCAGCAACTGTAAAATCATATCTGACAATGATAGAAAATTCAGCATTGGTCTCCTTTATCAGGCAATAAAGTCACATCACAATTCAGAGTTTAACGATGCTTTTGAGTGTTTGCTTCATTGTCTCAGTCCTGGCAGTAAAATCTAAATGACTGCAAATATTCCTTGAAAACAAAAGCACTGTGAGAACTGCGGCACCGAATTAAAGATATTGAGAGAAGCAGACTCCGTGCTCGGCTTTCAGCCCGTTGTCGCGACCAGAGACTGTGTTGCCTGAGCCGGCTGTGTTGGTACCACAAGATATTCTATGCAGACACCGAAGTTAGTCCACAATATAAAGGAGGCTAGATGACAGCTTAACTAACACATAGGCTATCACATCAATAATTGATTCCAAGCACGTATACACTGAATCAGGGAAAAAATAGGTTTTAGTCATGTGTCTAAAGAGATATTCGTTTGTTCGATTACTTTCTGTAGCTAGTGTAATAATTTCTTGGTGGTGACTCTACTTAAAAAAAAATTTCAGGCGCACTGTATGGTGTCAGCAATTAAAATTACTTGATCTTTTCTCTATCAACATATTAATATTGAGCCTCGCACATGACACGTCTCAGGGGTTACAATAACATAAAAATGGGTTTACAAAAAAATAATGAATTTATTTACCAAACTTAATGACATAAATCTGACATGTGAATAGTTTTACAGATGGTTAGCTCAGTTGGCTCTTTCGAATAAGTCTCTAGCTCATCAGGGTAGCTACTCAGGGGTATTTTCCGGGCTCTTGATATGTTGCAATAAGTAGCACTTTTAGAGGCACATTACCGTGTCGACGCACTATTGACACTGCCGGTGACGGGAAGCGAACCCCAGGGGATGGCGGTAGTCTCTTCAGTCCGTCTTCTCACCTCGACACACAGTCAAGAAGTGCCTCTTCTCCCCTCCAGCCTCGGGGCAGCATTCCATGGAACAACATAAACGAATATGCGAGTGTCGTGTCTCTATTGTTCGTAGGCTGGCCGTGTACCTGTTGTTATCGGCGACAGCGCTGCGGGTGGTTTGACGAACGGGCTAGCGGCTTCAGCTCGCCGAAAAACAGCCCTCGCCGGCCTCGGTAGCGTAGGGGCTAGAGTGCTAGCTCCGCGTACCGAAGGTCGCCGGTTGGAGTCCGGCCGAGGGCATGGGTGTTTAGTGTTGTGTTTGTGAATGTCTTGTCCGTGTTGTAGTGTCCTTGTGTCAATACTGGATAGCAAAAAATCACATTGAGCTGGCTGTATGGCCCAGTAGCCGAATGCCATTAAAAAAAAAAAAAAAAAAAAAAAACAGCCCTCCATCTATCGTTGCACACTGCCTCGCCTTGGCAACGCGACTCATTATACTGGTTTGGTATCGACTGTAAAATTGCGACCCAGAGACTAGCTCATTTTGGCGTTCGGGTTCACTTGAAGCACAATAGAATAGCATCGGCAGTTTTCAGATTTACTGTAGAGCGTCGGTAATCCGAACTAATTGGGACCGAGTGTTGGTCGGATTATCAATTTTTTTCGATTTTTATATCTTCGATTTGTATAGTTTTATTTTCCCTTTAAAATTTTATTGAGACTTCATAATTTTACGTACCCCAAGCAAAATAAGTCTCTTATTTCGTTCTGATTTATTTTGGAGACACTTATCACGACGCTATTATATGCATAAAATGTTGGAACAAGATAGTAGAGTCAACAGAAGTCATTATCTCAGCAAATCAATAATAAAGGTGCAGGACGAAAACAGTGGGTTTCAGATTTTTAAGAAATTCAAAACTACCGTCACACTGAAAGAATTGCTGTCGCGTCGCGGTTACAACAAAACATTCAGCACCAAGCGTGCGATTGGTCTCGAGGATATTGCGGCGATTGCACAATAATAAATGCAAGGTGTAGGACTCTATGTACCTAGTACTTTGATAGAGGAATTTTCTAACAAAACAAGTGCAAAGGTGTACTATACTGTAAATAGGAACAAACTTTACGCTTCTGTAAAACAGTACATTTTTTTTAATATTTAAAACGTTGTTCGGATAATTGTCGTTTGAGATAATTGAAGTTTTGATTTTCAACGCCATACTGCAGTTACATGTGCGAATACCTACAGTATCTTACGTTATTTGCAAGCAGCCAATAGTGATACTTAGAGAACCTTGTACTAAAAGCAGTTATCGTTTATTATTTTTGTTAAATAGTATTGATTAGAATTTTAAATTACAATAATTTTTTCCCCTTAAATAATCACGTGAAGACCCAGTATAGTTAGCTGCGTATCGAACTGGCCTGTTCGTGATTAAATAATAATGCTAAAAATATGTAACTTCCCTAAACTTGAGGCAAATACTTGTATTTCTGGTTAAATTGACGTTATAAACTTGATACATTGTCTTAAGTGGTTCCTTGAGAGAAGTCAGAGATAATAGGTGTGTAGCGACTGTGGTCGGGGTAAAGAATGTGACAGGTGTACTGGGATGAGTTGTGCAGCGGGCAGCCGTGATGTAAACAGCAGTGTCAGCCACATGACGAGCCGCATGCAGTGCCAGCGACAGCTGTGGCCGCCAGTATTAACGTAAACACACAGCACACCTGCAAGTTAAATCATACCTACTCTCCTAATTGTGTACTTCTATGTTGGAACCCTACCTTGCACACGATGTTAGAAGTAAATAGACATATGATTCAAATCATTGATGTATCAAATGTGTCTATATTATCTTTTTAACTAAGGTTTTTTTTGACTGAACGGTATTAAAGCCGGGAAGGAATAATGGGAAAGGAACTAGAAGGATGTAAGCCATACATTTTTTGAAGCAACCACCTCTGTATTATTTGGAGTGATTTCGAAAAACCTGGAAATTTGAACAGTCGACCGAGTGTGAGCGATAAAGCTCTGGCCTCTAAAAGACGCGGGTTTGAATCCCCGTCCGGTCGTTCAGATTGCGGTTTCCATAGTCTCACGAAATAATTTCAAGCGAATGCCGGGATGGTTCTTTCGAAAGGCCACGGCTGGATTCCTTCCCTATTTCTTTATCGTCTCTAATGACCACAACGTAGACGAGGCGTTTAGCCATAAACAATAAAAGAACAAAAATAAAAAAACTGAATACCTGTACCTGGAATCGAATCATTTTCCTCTGAACGCAAGGCCAATCTTTACTCAGTTAAGTTTAGTCATCCTGCAGTTTGCCCTAACGCGCTCTATACGCGGAGATAACCCGGTATTGGTGTACTACCGTGCTTTTACGATTTTAAGCGATTTTCCATAATTTTTTAAATGAATGCTGAGTTAATTCATAATTTTAGACTCAAAAACTACACTTTAAGCAAACAGAATAACAAATTTGTACAAAATCTTAAACCATTCACACACAGATGGTAACACCCTCAAACCTTTCTCAAGTAAGTAAATAAAAATAAGTTAATTTAGTTGTAAATGAACGTCATGCCGCGTTTACACTCTCGCGCGAGCTTAGACGGAGCGAGGCGAGACAGCGCGAACGCGAGAGTGTAAACGGTGCTAGCGTAGTCTCGCCTCGCCTCGTCTAAGCTCGCGAGTGCCGCTCGCCTCAGTGGCGGTTTTTTGACACGAGTCAAAGGCGCGAGCACATTGTTTACAGCAGAGGTAGTCAACCTTCTTACCTACCGCCCACTTTTGTATCAATGTATAACTTATGAAGCAAACGTACAGCTAGTTAAGGGAGCGTACATAAACCACGTAGCTCCATTTTGGCCTCATGTGAACCCCCCCCCCCCCGTAGCCCTACGTTGCTTTTGCCTCTACCCCCCTCCCCCCCACGTAGCACGTAGCTTTTTTCCTTATTAATTCCAGAAGACATTTTTACTGTTGTCAGACTATTGTAAATTACATATGGAGATAATTAACTCAGAGAAATAAATATTCACACGCTGTTGTGACTTCTATTCCCCATTTTATCTGTGAAAAATGTTATGAAAGGATAGCTACGTGGCCTGGCTCGGAAACCCCCCTCCCCCCACGTAGCCCAGCGTAGCTTTCCAGCCAACGCCTCCCCCCCCCCCTCAGACCAAGCCACGTAGTTTGTGCACGCTCCCTGAAGCCCATAATAATAATTTACCAAATACTTTGTATGACTTTCGCTACGTTTGGCAGAATAAGTCTTTATAAAACCACTCACTGTAGTTAAATCTGTCTTTTTATTTATACTTTACGTATATAAAGGCACGAAGTATGGTGAAATTAATTTTATTATTTGATTTATTAATGAGATTCCTAAGGCAGATGATGCTAAAATAAAAATTGGATATCTTGGCCAATTTTGCAAGGAACAAACGAAGGTCTCCTCTTTCGGTTTCTTTCTTTGGCTCTAATATGATTAACAGCACAAATGCCTGATTACATGAGATATAAAGGAAAAGGTTTCATTAAACTGATTATCAGTTGCCATACATTTTGATATGACAGGTGTTTTTATTATTTTGTCACTGGTTTTCATATCCATCATTATGGAATTTATGTTTACTTTCTGCGTCATATACGATTTCTAAACCTTCTTCCTGTCAAGTTGTAACAGCTTCTTCAATATTTGCGGTAGTAGGATTTTTCATCCAGTCATACACCTTGAATTTCAAAATATCTTCAAATCGTTTTTCCATGTCTAAAGTTTGTTGAGGTGGGTGCTAAATCTATCAATATCCTCTGGAGTTATTATTGTTCATAGATAATAATTTAGGAAACTGTTGAAATTTTCTTGTCAATAGATTGTAACGCAGTAGTTACAAGTTTTCATTAAATAATGACACACAGAACATTTTGGTAACCAGAATTTTATTAGCTCCTTGAAGGTGCAAATCAACATCATTAAATCTATTTAAAAAAACTTAAAAGTCAGTTAATTTTTTTTAAAAACGAAAGCTTTTCACTATTGGACCAAACCCCCACAGCCCACCACGACAGCTGGAACGCCCACTAGTCATCTATGAACGAATTCTTGCGAGAGTGTACACGGCAGTTCGTGTCAGCGCTCGTGCACGAGGCGCGAGGCGAGAGTGTAAATGCAGCATCAGAGTCACAGGGAAACAATAGGGGTACCGTATTTCAATTATGAGGACATCATTTCGTGGAACACAGAGGAACTGCATCTGTTAATCAGACACGTGCTGCCTTCGTGCGAGCTACATTTACTTTAACAAGAAGCAATTAGTTACGTGAATGCTCTGAGTCAACATTAGATCCTCTACCATCGAAATGAAATGTCGAAAGCAGAATACATACGTTAAGATCGCAATGGGAAGCCCTGCTACAACAGCGAATGCCTTGAAAGGGAAGAACAGTTTAAACGAAGTGAAAGTTGAGCAGGTAATATGAGTGCTATACTTTAATTAACAGCTTCTAACTTAAAGAAAACAAAAGTAGTATCGCCTCTGCCGGAAAGACGTTTTCTGATCGCGCTGTGTATGATGAAGACCATTATTGCCGATTCCTCTAACACAGTGTTCCCCAAAGTGGGGTACTCGAACCCCCAGAGGTTCGCCAATTGATCAGGGGGGGGGGGGGGTGTTCGCGACAAGATTTCCGTAATATCGGACTGGCTATCTCATGCGTATAACATGAAAAATGGTGAATATTGCTCATTGTTGCCCATTGTCTCTAGTAGTGGGGCTAAAAAAAAAAAAGGTTGCAGTGTTTTCTCAAGGGGGTTCGCCAGCGCCCGGGAAATTTTATAGGGGTACGTGGAGGTTAAATATTCGAGAAACACTGCTCTAACGACGATTTGATTTTAATTTTTGTGAATACTTACGTATACTTGACGCAGACATTGAACAATTCACAAATGTGGCTCAGAATTGGTATCTATAAAAAGTTACTTAATTATTTTCAGGAAGTAGTCTACGAGACAACAGAATAGCATTTTACGCACAGTGAAATACTTGTGTTGCTCTGATTCTTCAACCTTTTTACTGGCTAATAAGAAACAGAATCAAGCATCGCTAAGACCAGACAGGCATGTGTGGTAAATTTCTACAGAACATTAGCTCAACGAAACAGCACTAAAATCTTCGCTTAGCATTGATTACTTAAGTATTTACTCATATATCTCAACTATAGGAGTGACTAGAAAATGCATTTTTTTTTTAATCAGAGCAGGCAAATTTCCAATGACATTATTCACTGGTATGATTATCTATATCTGCATAATTATCAGGATTGTAAAACAGAGTTTTTTGTGGAATCAATAGATTACAACAAGTTTCACCTTCGTAAATTTTTGCAACTTGTCTATCGTTTTATATTTGATCCAGTAAGGTAAATATGTTTTAAAATGTTTCAAGTGATTAATGATAATCATTCTCTTGCAATTTCTTTGTATATTTGTAGGACGCTTATGCTACTAGAAAAGTATGGAAATAAATGGTTGGCATATTTTTACATGTAACTGGATTAAAAGTAAAAGAAATTCCACCAGAAAATATCGTTTTTATACCTAACAAATGGTTTCTACTTTTTATTTTTTATTTTCTTTATAATGAATGATTTTAAATTTTAAAACCTCATTCAGCCAGTATTTTATAGTATTTTTTGTTAAAATAATTATGTTTCATGAGTTAAGTAAAAGTAATTCCACCAGAATAGAACGTTTTCATACTTAACAAATGGTTTCTACTTTTTTATCACAATGACTGAGGTTTTAAGTTTTATAATCATTCAGCCAGTATTTTATAGTATAATTATGTTTCATCTCATTATTACTGTCCAAAAAATTAAGGAGAATACAACAAATTCATTAAAAATGCCCGTGTATTAGGCCTGGAATCGAACTGGAATCTCGAGGCTAACAAGATAACCTTTACAGAGCTTGAATCCGGTACGAGAATGAAAATACCGAAGGTAACCTGTAGGTGTATGGCGGCTACTCTGTCCTCAGTCCTGCAGGGAATTAGCCTATCCGCTCACAGATGGGGCTTCTTATTCATGATTTAAATCTGAAAGTGGCTTCTGCGTGGGATTGCAGAACACTCGCATCCTTTAATTCAAGTTAATTAAGAGCTGGTAAAAGAAATTCATCAGAGAAATTTCAAGCGTCAATAAGCATTTCGTTTCGAGCGAGCCAGTTTGCCTTCATTGTGGAATATTAAAAATGTTAACTTGATACGAAAAGAGAGTATTGAAAGCGTTAATTAATATCTGACATGTTAGCGAGAGATTAATTCAGAAAGGGCTGTCGTTGATTTGACTGATGTCAGAGACTTTCGGAGACTTATTATCGCAGGATGTAATCACGTTAGACGATCTCATATGGGACGTTTATTAACTGCGGCTGGAGTTAGTGGGTTTGAAAACTGGGTCATTAAAATGGCGACTGGCCTTCTCCTTATAGGCCTACGGTCGTTGAAGTGTAAACACTGTAATTGCGTTCTGACGCGAAAAGAAATTTATTTAGCGTCATTTCGTAATGTAGGTTCACTGACGAACTCAAGCAAATATGTAACTATGAGGAGCTGTAGATATTGAGGGAACTGACAGATGTATTGGTATCTATGAATGAAACTTCGCATCTGAGACAGTTGGCTTATACAATAAACGACATACTTTATTCTAACTAAATTAAGATAGAAATATTGTCTGAAAGGCTACAAATTTAGAATTTAAAGTTTTAATAACAGAAGAATTGAAATTGAAGAATTATATTTTTCAAAGTTTTGTCGTTAAATTTATATCTATCTTTTTTTGTCTCATATGGTCATATACCGCATCTCAAACAACACATTTTCCGCCAGTTATGTTTCAATCGTCTCCTCTATATATCTATTTTTTTTGTTTTGCCTATTAGTGTCTACTATTCTCCTCCTCCGTGTTTCCCTTGGTTCTTACTTCTACACTTTTCTCTATCAGCTCCCTCGTGACATTCGTTTCATTATCTGTTCCGCATAATCCGCCGTGTCTCTCTAACCTCAAGTTCTGTTTTGTTTACATTCATTCGTACTTGTATTCCCTCATTTCGTTTGTGTGCTAAGCTGGATGTTCTATAATGTGAGAACATATGCTATGACCGTGATTATTAACTAAATTTAAATCGTTTTGGATGTGGCTATGCTGAGTGTTGTAATAATACTGGCTGTTTATAAGGAACGATACGTCGCGCAGTTAGGGCTAGGTGCGGCGCTGTCACGTAATGAGACGGGTCCAGAGTCAACACCTCATTTGGAAGGCTCCTCGCACGCTGTGTCGTCTTGGCCTGCTAACTGTCTGCCGGCCAGCAAGCCACCACTCAGTTCACGCCTCCAAGTAAAATATGTAATTGGCGATTCTGAAACAGGCAAATGCCACACTCAATATTTTGAAGTAAGAAATAATCTACGAAGCTAGTTTATACTGATATAAACGTAGCTTAAACTTATCAGCCACTGTCGTTCAGTGACTCCTCTGATATTTATTCTTCGTTGTGTTTACGATCATAGGTGAAGAATGAGACATTCTGCCCATACGTGTTTCCCGACATCGTTTACTAACTGGAATTTCTAGGATGTATAATTCTCTATTCATTGTTTGAGGTTCGAAAGTACGTGGCGTGGCTATTGTGCTGTTTTATCCCCGATAAATTTCTTCCCCGGTACTCATTTAATATGCTGAAAAGTTTAGAGCCTTTTACAATTCTCATACCGAGGGGGGCGGTGTAACGGTTAGCGTTCTCGTCTCGCATTCTGGAGGACGGCGGTTCGAATCCCCGTCCGGGCATCCAGATTTGGGTTTTCCATGGTTTCCCCAAATCACTCCAGGCAAATGCCGGGATGCTTCCTTTAAAAGGCCATGGCCGAATTCCTTCCCATTCCTTGCCCCCATCCTTGCCCCCCATCCTTTCCCGTCTCTAAAGACCTCGATGTTAAAAAGAGACGTAAAGCAGTTACAAAAAAAAAATACAATTCTCATCTTGGAAGACTTCGACCTTCCTGTCCGCAGTAGCTTCAAGCTTCGGCCATGAATCAATGCAAAAGTAACAGTGCATAACAACTCCATACAAAATTCTCAAGAGGTTTCAAATCTATTATCTTTTAGTTTGCTATGGTTTTACACCTCGTAGGAGAGAAAGGGCTGGGTAAAAGGATCGGGGAGAAAATCAGTCATTGTCGTTTGAAGGAATCTTCGCGGAAATAGACTATGATATCATAAAATCATGGAAAACCGAAATACGAATGGCTGGACAGAGATTCACACGTGAGTCCTCCAGAATAAGAGGCCAGAGCGTTACTGTTGACCCACCACGCTCGGTGGAAGAGACACGACCACTAGGATTTTTTTTCCTGCGAAAATTATACCATACTGTCAAGTCTGCTTACAAGAGTGTATTACCAGCTGTATTTCCCCTAAGAACAGGGTTGTATGCAGTCATCTTCTATTATTAAGTAGCATCAGCGATTATATCTGTATTACTGGAGTTCATTGCACTTACTCATCATTATGGAAAGTTGAAACTTTACAGTGTAACTTGCGGACTTGCAATTTATTTCATAAGGCTTTAACAACTCACTATCTGCAAATAAACGTACACGGTTACCCAGCATTTCTGCGCACATACCATTGGAGACGATAATTACTTAATTTAATTTGATTATAATGGAGCACAGGCTCCGGTGGAAATTTCTCTACACCCCCATCTTCCCCCTATCCTGCAGTCACCTATATTTGCCCTCTACAAATTTTATCTTTAAATTCTTTCAACGTTTTTGGTAAATTATTCATCATTTCTCTTGGTAACTCATTCCAATCCCTGACACCCTTACCTAAAAAAGAAAATCTTCCCACACCCTTGTGAAATAGAGTGTCAGCTTGTGGTCATAGTTATCTTTTTCCTTCCATGCACTACTTTTCATACCTATTGCAATATCTTTCCATGCCTCATCGCCAGTATATGCCCTGTACACTCCCATGACCCTCCTCATCCTCCTCCTGTCTTGCAATGAATCCCATTCCAGCTCCTTTATCATATCCGTTACTGATTGCATTCTGCGATAACTTCCAGAAACAAATCCAGCAGCCCTTTTTTGCACCCTCTTCAACTCCTGTATTTGATACGTAAAATGAGGGTCCCATACTACACTACCATATTCGAGCAATGGTCTGACCAAAGTTTTGTAACTACTTATCTTTGTTGTTGAAAACACGTGCTTCTCTTGTAATTGAAAGCGTAAATAATTACAAGACTTTATTTTTTTCACGAATCACAAACTTCATTTGCATGTTATTTCATTTTACCTAAATAGTTCCACGACAAACTGTACATTTGTCACTTTTTCGCAGGGATGTACAAATACATTTGCCACGTTTTGATTCTCTCCTTACATAATCGTATCATAAACGTAAATCATTCGCTTAGATAACATTAAAGTATGCGTTTTAACGACATAATAAAGCACGGCGTTACATCAACGGCAAACAACTGGACTCTGAAATGAAGTTTGTGGTGCTTTCTCTTTCAGAAATCAAACTATTCGGCATTACTGTAGTCTTTCTTCGCCGAGTAATGCAATCGTGGTGCATAATTACCAAGAGGTGAGTGTTTCAACTCCCACGCTTTACCAATAAAATCAGAGATGCATGTGAACTGCGAACGAAAGTAATCGACGGCTGGGAGTCCGGCCAGCTGTAGGTCACGTTTCTATTCCGGCCAATGTGACGTGAATAAAAAATGTGACGTTGGATTCCAGGAAGTCTGTTCGATGTTAGTAAATAGCAGATGTTACGTTACGGTATCGGCCTGAGAAAAAAAAACACACTGTATTCCTAGGAGACCCATTAGGTGAGCCGTAGCTTTGTGGCATGCTACTCGCTAAGACCGTGGTTTGATTCCCGACCCGGCCATACAAACTAAGATTTTCCATTTCTCCCCCTAAATCACTCCTGTTGATTGTGTGGTTGGTTCCTTCATGAAGGCCATGGCCAATATTTTTCCCCTTTACTTTCTTTAGAGTGTTATGCCTTGTATATGTCGGGTTCATTAGAGGGCGAAAAGAACAGGGGACGGTTCATTTATTGTAATTAAGTGAGATTGGTTTGTGTGCATTTGGTTTGTATGCGTTTGGTTTGTATGCGTTTGGTATTTTGTTCCGTATATGATGTGAAGGAGTTTTGAATGAATGTGTCACACTTCGTGAATGTGTTAAATTTGTTTCGATGCATAAAATTTTAATTAAGGACATTAAATGTTTTATTTTGTGCCAGCTACAATATTTGAGTGTAATTTCGATTTATTCAAACTGTTTATTTTGTTAAAAGAGATGAAAAAAGCTTTTAAATCCTTAATTTAAAATAATTTCTATTGAGTTCCATGTAGCTTTAAATACTAACTGATTGTTTCGAGTTCTGCAAACGAGTGGATTTCTAGAAAGTTTTCTATTAATTCAAAAAATGTTACTCGGAATATTGATAAGGCGAATCTACGCTAATTTTTCATCTAATGCGCTTTGGTAGCCTGCGGTAAACAATCTGATGTCCATTTTGAGAATGATTCTTTAATAAATGAAAAGTCGAACTGATCTGGAACGTAATCTTTTAAATATATCTGATAATTACAACTTAGAACGTTAATATTCACTTGGTGATCAATTAAAACTGCCAGTTTCAAGTTTTATTAAACCTGAGAGCATATAATACAGGATTTTATCTCTTGTTGACGTCTGTCGGGGCAATTAGAACTCTAAAATCTGGGCGTAACATTCGTAGAAATCATCCCAGCATTCGCCTGAAGTTATTTCGGGAAATCGTAGAAAACAGACATCTGGATGGCGGGACGGAGATTCGAACCAGTGTCCTCTCGAATGCCAGAGACGGGCGATACCACTCACCCACTGGGTTTAGTGGGCCGACATCTTCCCCACTCCTTGTCAGAGATATTCATTTCCGGTTTTAATGACCTTGCTTAGACGTGCCGGTAAGACAAATATTTTTTTAAAAAATCTTCCAAATTGTCCTATTTCAGAAATTGACAGTAACTGTGTGTGAAAGGTTAGATATGTTTTTATGTAAGATATAGGCTAAGCGGAGTACTATGTTGCTAACATGTTTGTGCTGCATATTCGAGGATTTTCCTGGAAAATATCTAACGTTACGTGAAGATATTATCACCAAAGTTCTGATGCGTGTCAGGTGAGATTAAAAAAAAAAATATATTTTTTTCTTATTAGATCTGTGTTCTTTGACTGCAAAGTACTGCCATCTAAAAATGACTCAGTAATGAACATATAGTTTTGAGCTGTGTATGTACAAGGTATAATTAATGCTAAAGCCCGTAATTTTTTAAAAATAATTTTTATAATATATATTTTTTTTTAAAAAAAAAATCGGTGTTATATGATTCATTGAAGATCAGGTTATTACGGTCTGGAGAAAATTGTTGATAATAAAAGAGAAAGAAATTTTTCAAGGAATTCAGAAATCGGTGTAAATACTATATCATCTGAAGTGCATAAACGTACTGGATGAACGAGCTGTTTTTGAGGGCGTCCATTAATTACGTAAACATTTTTCCTAACTCTGGACCTCCCTCCCTTGCTTAAATTTGGTGAGATATGGCGGGATCCACCCCCCCCCCTCCCCGGTAACGTGAGATCACCCTCGTGATTCTGGAGACTTTTTCTTAGCTCTACTGTTCTTTGAAGGGCGGCAGTCTGGAATAAAAACACCGAGCGTGGCCTCGCATTCGGGAGGACGCGGGTTCGAATCCCCGTCCGGGCATCCAGATTTGGGTATTCCAAAGTTTCCCCAAATCACTCCAGGCGAATGTCGGGATGCTTCCTTCAAAAAGGCCATGGCCGAATTCCTCCTCGTTCCTTGTCTCCAGTCCCATCCCGCCTCTTATGACATTAGCCGTCGACGAGGCGTAAAGCAGTAAAAAAGGAATAAAAACGTGACGTGAGATTTCTGCCACCTCCCTCCTTCTCTTGGCGAGATTTGATGATGAGATTTCACCTGACCCTCCCCCCCCCATTTTGTGTTCATGTAATTAATGGACGCCCCTTTTACATTGTGTGTGTGATTTGTGCTGTGTATGGAAAGCATTTAAAAAGACGAATTTGTTTTGTCAGTTGATTGAACCGAGTGTGACAAATAGCATTGTTTATATTTCTGCTCTGATTTTCAGTACTTGAAACAAGAGAAAATAAGCGATATTTTGCTTCAGTAGTAAGCGACTGTACATAAAAGTTTGCACGACCAATGCAATGAGCAGGAAGCATCGGGATATGACAACCTGCTTTAATAGAAAAACATATTATGGGGGGAAGTGAGCGTTTTAATAGCGTTAAGCCACGCCTGCGATTCATCAAACCAATTCCCGTAATTGCGTCTGCCCGATGACACCCTCCCTCTTGTCGCTCGCATCCATTGCTCCAATAAATCAATGGACGCTCCATTCATCATACACGCGAACAAACACCAACAAACCAAAACTTCCAACCTCTTATAACTTATCAGTCTTTCCTGTTTTTTACCTGCATTAATTTTTCGATCTCATAGAGTAATTTTTACAAACTTTGGCATTCCAGTGCCTTTTCATTCTGTGATGACGTAGCTATTGGTCGCATGTGATATGTGATATTAGACGCAATTATTTAGAGAAACAATGAACACCCAAACTTGACTGGTTGGACCGGGAATCAAACCCTTGTTCCTGCTCTCTCACCCAATGTGCAACGTGAAAGCGAACAGGAGGAAGAAATGTCATCGGACAGTTATGTATTTAATATATTTATTTAGCGTATGATGCTACATGACATAATACTCAACTACAATCATACATGTGGCCTCTATGAAGGATCGCCAGCCATAAACACTATAATACAACATCAAGGTGCTCCAACCAGGCCACCGCCTACGGAGTAGCCAAATTTAAATTTTCAGGATTCTAGGAAAGGCACGCAATGGGCAACCCCCCTCAGCGTGTGATATAGTCTGTGAAACCTCTCCACATCGCAGAATGGAGAATCTTCCCAGCCACAGATGTGGAGAGTTGAAGCAGTTCTTCCCACACCACATCTAATACAGTAAAATTTACACCAAATAGATTGTGGTTAGTCGAATCCTAGTAGTTTTGAGCAGAAATTGCTAATATGAACTATGCCCTGTAGTGTTGACGATGCCGATTCCGCTGTCCTGTTACCTGTAGACTGACAGCAGTATTCCAGGCAGGGCGACGTGACTTCAGCCCTGTTTTGTATTCGCTAATATATCCATGGCTGGGAAGAGCCTCGTTGTTCAGAATTCTCGACCATATCGGACAGTGTTGTCTTTTAAATACGATGAGACGCGCCAAATGCCGTAATTCACTTTAGGTCGGCTTTATATCTGGTAGTACAGAGTTTAACGCGCTGGACACGCATTGCTGAAATGAATAGTTGCAGTCCAGTCTAATAGCTGGGTCGTTTTCGTATTTCGCTCGTCGTGTGTTGTTAATACTGTGCAGTGGCAGAGCACTGGTGA
The DNA here is from genome assembly GCA_031002005.1 of Vandiemenella viatica. Classification (NCBI taxonomy): domain Eukaryota; kingdom Metazoa; phylum Arthropoda; class Insecta; order Orthoptera; family Morabidae; genus Vandiemenella; species Vandiemenella viatica. The sequence continues at coordinate 240,166,309 of CM061920.1, read as the reverse complement.
AAAAAGTCAAATATACACTTTGCGATGAAGCGAAACCTAATGACTCAACTTCAATTTAAAATCTACTATACAGGTACTAACTGTTGGAACATTTATTGCAATGAATGCAGAAATAATTTTTGCTTTAATTATCCCCTTAGTTGCGCCTAGGCGAATTTAATTATTTTCGGGGATGAGGAATGTAAGAGGTAATTCTTTGTGTTTAAAATACTCGTAACAAGAAGTAAATATTTCTACAGTAAAAATTTTGAACTTAAAGGTGGGCATTCGAATGTCACCAAGTTAGAAAGCAGGTAGTGAAAATATTCTTATATCTGGAGATATCATGTTTCGTTGCTCTGCTGTAGGCTGGAGGAGGCCTGCGTATCCGCCCACGAGAGGCTGGGAGCGATATTACATCTGTCACATCCCCTCAGCAGCCCCTGTAGCGCCGCTACACCTCTCACACTGCCTGCCGTGTTGGTTAATAGCAGGCGCCTCAGCACCGAACATTTCAACTGGTCGTCAACAGTGAGGGCGTTACTGATGTATTCAGGAAGAAAATCAACCGTAAGCTTAATGAAAGAACCTTCACCAATTTGAAAACTGAAATCCAAGTACCTGCACCGGGAATCGAGCTCCGATCCTCTAAAATGCCAGGCCCAAAGATTAACACTCATCTACCGTGCTCGGGACAATATTTCTTAACGACCTTAGGACCGCAAACGTTTTTCATGACGAGCGTTTAGTCGTCATTCTGGCCAACACACAAATTTTACAAAATATTAAAGTTCAGTTCATAGTCATTCAATCACATTTAACGGTTTTTTCTAAGATATCGGATATGTAATTGAGATATTACATTTTTAACTCTAAGAAGAATCAAATGTCATAAAGAAAACATTTTTAGCTGTTCTGAATAAATCGGTACAGGGGAAACAATAAGCATTTTTCAAATATATTTTAAAATACTTTTTTTCTTTGCAAATGGAAGGAAAGAATATGCAGGAGACCAAGTAACGGGTAATACTTTTATCAACTGGCTTTTAAATTTGTTTTTCTTTTGTACTATTGTTTATTAGCGTAGCCCAAAATATCAAATAACTGTACGAGGTTAACTTTAATACCTAACTCACATTTGCTAGAAGGTCCATTTACCACTCTTGTTTCAAAATGACTTAAAATGTTTTAAAACACTATTAGAAAATTATAATTTGAACTAGACTTTAAAAGTTACGGTCATAGATAAGGTCCGGAAGATAAGCGAAAAGTTTGCTAAATTTGAAATCACGGAACTCATGTGGTAAGTGTCATACATGTTCGAAATAGTTCGCCATTAGCTCCAATTAAACATACATTTTTTTCGTCAACTTGAAACAAAGCTAACTGATGCGTTTTCATATAAAGTCCTAACAAGTAGAAATTGCTTTGGGAACTACATAATGTGAATCTCGAAATCAAAGTTTCTCTAAAGTATTGACAAATATTAAAATCTGCGCTACAGAAAGATAAAAGGGCATCAAATTCAACAAAAGCTAAATGCTTGGGAAATTTGACTTAAATTGGAATACATACATTATTTAAAAAAATAACGAAGCGAAAAAGTGGTAAATTCGATGCTTTCCCGCTTAATCGCTTAATGCTTTAGAATGTAGAGTGCTTTGACACTTTCCGTAAGTGGAAAGGTTTCGTTTCGAATCAGAGTATCCTAGAAGATAAATCGTAGCACTGATTCTCATGTAGTGTTTCATTATTATTTCTGCTTCTTTCCGTTCCTGTATTACTTCCTTACAACTTAATCAGCTATATTTTTAACATCGTCTCGGTAATTATCAACGCTACCTGCAAAGGTAATTATGGTTCAGAGATGTTTTAAAATTTATAGCAAAGCCATCTTCGGTATTAGTACGGTAGTAGTATTTCAAATGAAATGTCTGCATTCATATCACTTAAACTGGTTTCACTAATAATCGTTTGTAAAACAATTCCTGGTTGTCTAATTAATCCCATAAATATCGTAAAGTAAATTTGAAAACACTGCAGCCAATATGTACAATACGACGATATCGTATCTTATTAACAATTTTGTAACTTCTTTAAGCTTTAACATAAAACATTAAAATAAAACTTTAAAATAAAATTCAAGGGTTAACGATACAACATAATTTAGAAAAAAAGTGGTAATCAAAAAATTTAAAATTCAGCTCTTTGCTGTTTTTTTTTTTTTTTTTTTAAATGATTACAAAACTGCAATAATGCATGTAATGAGAACCTTCCGTCAAGTGCAGTAAACTCTCTAAACGATATATGTTGATCGCTAAGTAAGTACCATTTTATGGATTTCTGATAGCGAAGTGAGGCAAGAAGGCAAGTTGGAAAACACAACTTTTCATCTTCAGTTTATTCCCTAACTCGCGCCGTGCAGTACACCAGTCACAAAAGCCACAAAACATCGGTGTCTATTGTTTCGACTATTGTTCGTGACGTTATTTCTGGTACAGTACTTATTTTTCGTTGCTTAAATGCGTCACTTGGTCAGCCCCTTTGGCATCTTCCATATCAATGTGTTAATTTATTCTCGCTGAATAATGTTATCGAGCTGTAGACAAAATGGTATAGTGTTTTAAGGGATAGAAGAGTACTTGTAAAGCAAACTCTGTTTATGCACACGGGTTTAAACGGCAGCCTCGCTGACCGAACTGCCAGTAAAATCAATCAATCACTCAGTTGACACCGGCTGGTTTGTTTTGGGTTGAAGTTAATGCATGTCCCTCCTGCAGGAGACAGGTTAAATTTTTTATTAACTACGAAGCAGATTTTGTCGCTTTACCTCCGCTCCAAACAGTAACACATATAGCATCGTTTGCTTTCACATGGTAAAAAAAGAGATGTTCATTATTTCTCCAAACTTGTCCAGATTTTGAGGTACGGAGAAAGCGCTTAGAACTGTAGTAAGGCTATATAATTCTGACGAAGTACTGTTTTGGCTTTACTTCATAGTACGTTGGTAAAGTTTCATTAATTGAACTGCAACAGTTTCATGCTTGATAATCCGTGTTTTTAATGGATTTACGACTCGTCAACGTCGAGGTCATTAGCGGCGGGAAAGGAATTGGAGCAAGGAACGGGAAAGAATTCAGCCATGGCCTTTTAAAGAACCATCCCGGCATTCGCCTGGAGCGATTTGGGGAAACCATGGAAAACCCATATTTGGATGGCCGGACCGGGATTCGAACTCACGTCCTCCCGAATGCGAGACCATCAAGCTCGCTTTGGTCGTCTGAATTTTAGTAAACGTCCTCTGGCATATGTCTCAGTCCACAACTAGAAGAGTCTCCATTATCTGAAACAAAAAAAACAAAAAATTCTCCTGTAATCGCAGTGATGACGAACACACATTCCGAAAGCAGCATGTGATTAATGCCTTTGTGGGAGGCAGAAGGACGCATGTTTTCTGGTTGATTTATATTGGAGTACACAATTACGCCCTTGCCATATAGTGTTCTGCCGTATGGAGAAGTTGTGTTGTGCATGTTTGACTACTGATTCAATGCCGTCTTCTTGCTGTCTGTTGTGGCATTTGATTTGACTCCTGGCAGATAGGCAGCAGGGATGCACACAGCTTACCGAGTAAGAGGCTTCCATTCACCGCCACAAACAGAGAAGCATGTTTCATATGCTAAAGAAAATATTATTATGATAATAATAATTTCGTTCAAAGATGAGGTGACCGAGTTTCTTACCGGTTGCGCAATCCACCTGTGTCGTATTCATCATAAAACTGAAGTCAGTGGGATTAAAAGAGTATTTTAATATATTAAAAATCTGTACCATACCCTCCCTCGCATGAGTCGGTGGGCATTATAGTAGTGTTACACCTCCATGAAAAATTCCCGAGGAGACTTGGCAGCGTTGATTTCGTCTTGTTTTCTTTAATACGTTTAGGGTCATTACTAAACGTTACTGTGTGGGTAGATGGGTAGAACAGTGTGTTTTAAGTGTAAGGTGTTGTGCAGTACGGACGGAGAAGCAATACGATAAAAGACGGAGCTTGCTTGTTCAGACCCACTCTTCCGAAGGACACAGAATAGTAACCAAATTTCACGTCTCAATCCGAAGGACGCATCACCACCACTAGTGCCATGTACCCTCATTCCAAGAAGAGAGTAGTGTGCATTCAACGCAGGTGATTTGGCACAGTCACGTGACTGGGAATAGTGTACAACCACCTCTCCTGGCTGCTGTCCAGTCATATCTTTCACCACTGTGATTCACACCAGCTAATCTCGGGTTCAACGCCATACACCTTCACAATGAGCTGAAGTGCTCAACGAAACAGAAATATTGGACAGTATAAACGAACAACTGCGATAAGTCGGTAATGGTGAAACACACTGTGAACACCGGTCAGATACCTGGTTTGCTACGACTCGAAATATTTCGAAGGAGGGCACATTTCACTCTCGAAGAGATTCAAAAAATTTTCAGTCGACGCCACAACTTCAAATGTGACGAAGATGTGCCTTCTAATAGTGACTGCAAATTACTAGTAACGAATGGGGACTAAGTTGATTCACGTCCGTAGGTATAAACTCAATTGCACTACACGTGACCCATGGATGATGCTAAGAAAGCAACAGCGATAATATGAGACCGAACTGTTTGAATAGACCTCTCGGTCAAAGAATGCACAAAATAAAGAGGGAAAGTCCTTTTCAGGACCCACAAGTTCATAAAATTATACTATCTTTACCTATTTGTCAACTTAATATCGAAGACAGGTTAAGAACCACAAAAATAGGAAGACCTAAAGTTATTTTTTAACAGACTAACTACGCACTATGTGCAGTGATAAGGTCATCACCTGAGGCCTTAGTGGAAATTTCAGCAAACTTTAAACTACTGTTCCGTATCACATGGTCGTTGTGGAACGTTATTCGCTCCAGCGGTGGAGACGAATACGCTTGAGCTGGGTTGCTCATTAAACGTAGTGCGGGCTCTGAGAAGTCTACATACTGCTATCAACTTCCAAAATATGACGGTATCCATTAAACAAACCGCCTCCAATATGCTTCACAAAACGTGAGAAGTGATTACGGCTCACTCGTTTATCATTAACTAGGCTGGTGGTGGGTGACTTAAACACTCGTTCTCAGATTCTAGGGTGCGACTGTTATTGTTGTAAGGTAGTGTTGTGTGGTATTCACAGCCCACCAGCTTTTATTTCCCAGTGACATACGCTTTCCTTAGAGTGGAAGGCGAGAATCCACCGATCAGCTTCAAACCGTCTTGATTCCCATTGACTATGCGAATAGACATCTCGTTTTGCGTACTGAATACTAGTATTATATATTTTTAGATTTGTCTTTGCGTGTAAGAACGAAGAAATAGTTACATGTAAATTTATTTCATTCTTAACCTCTAGAGAATTGTTACAATATATGCTGATATTTATAATTTCAAAACGTCCAAAGAATAATTCAGAATATTAATAACAGTAACGTTATTGTATATTCCAGATTCCATCTTTGAATCACAAAGTTTCTTGAACATTCAGACTCTGAAACTTTCACACTTGAATGAAATGTAGTAGTAGCGTTTAGGTGATTTTAGCTAGCTGTTGCTTAAGTACGTGCATCTTATCATGTCTTTTAGAAGCTCGTATCTTTCTTTGTAATATTTTATAAATACTGTTCACTTTATATCCAGTAATGTTACATTAGAATTAGTACAGATTGTAGAACACGTGTACTGTGTGACACAGTTTAATTAACATAACTCAAAATTAAAGTTTATTAACGGGCACATACTCTTTGAAAAAAGAAAAAATTAAGCAACTAAATAATACTTTTTACATATTTCTGTGCAATACACACTATTAGCGTTTACAATCTTTTATATTTTGATACTGCTGCAAAATTATCATGAACACTAGACGTCAGTGTGTCTTTATTTTCGTGGAAATCTTAATCCTGAGCCTTGTGCTGCAGTGATATTAACATGTACTAGGATTCAAAAATAAACTCAACGTTTGATTGCCGTATTTAATTTTTTCATAGTTTCAAAAGAAAAAAAGAATGAAAAAAAATATGTAGGGTTAGCTACCTATTTTAGTACTGTCAACAAATATAACTAGTTTATATATTTTTAACCTGATTTTGTGTTAAAACTATAGCCAGAAAAAACTAATAATTCAACATGCCAGATTTATTTTCTAGGGCAATATCTGCACAGATAGTTTTCAGACTAATATAACATACGGTTTAAATGTGTAACATCTACCTTGATAGCGGACTGAAGCTCAAGAAGCCTGGCGTAAAGAACAAGACCTTATGAAAAATAAATTTGCTAAATTTTCAGATCATAAAATGGTTTTGCAATTCCTGTACCCTAAAATGTTTAAACTGCAAAGCTAAAGATCTAACCATTTATTTAGAATACATTTTCTTATATGATACCATTTTTCTGTGGTAAAATTTCCACCGAATTTCCAGGATAAGAGTGTCACTAATAACTCGATGGGTATTCATCTTCTTTCGAGTTTTCGTGGTCACGTTTCATTTGTGGAATTAATGACAGTTCCCTGCTTTCCCTGCAGTAGTTTGTGTGTTCACCGAACCGAATAACGCCGTTACAGCACGCTGGTTCCTTGTCCCTTGCGGATGTGTCGAGATAAGCACATCACTTGGCGCTCATTACTGCTAGTGTTAGCTCCCGTCGCAGCGAGGCGCTGTCGGCGCTCCGCCGCTAACAATTGACGGCCGAGTCGCACCGCTCTATTTACGCTAACTCCTGGCCTGTTATGGTTTACTTTTGAAATGCTATTTCGTTCGAGGAACACGCTAAAACTGCAAACACCTTCAAATAGTGTAATTCCTAAGCTAAACATTAAGGTCAATATTGACGAAAACTTGTTTAATTCGCATTCCACCACTACTCAAAACATTTAATTCTTTCTGAAAGCAAACGACGACTCGTTTCACTTTTGAAACAATTTTATTGCAGTTTAATTGATGTATTGATTACAAAATAACACAACCGGGACTTTATCTGAGCAACGACCGTAACCATTGATAACGCATGTAAAGCAGAAATTAAATAAAGTACCTGTGCTCATCGAAGTATAGTAACTCTGATTTCAAATTTCTGCTTTAATTAAAGGGGAATTCTCAACGAATAAATGACGGCAATAACAAGCACATCTAACTTTATTCTGTTTTTTTGCTTACAGGCATTTAACAGTTTCAGTTAAATAAAAATAGATTTATTAATCTATATATTAAAATAAGTTGTTAGCCCCATTGAAATAGAGAGGAGTGAAACTATGAGACTGTTTGACCCCAAAATTTCTTGATTTCTCTCTGTAAATAGCTATAAGAAGAGTGGCCGAGACAGAACAGGAATGTAAACATACTTCATCTTCAGTGCTGTTACAGCAGATCAAATTTTTACGCATCTTATCGTTAATAGAATCTGCCATTCAGAGCCGTTAATACGATAATGTGACATTATATTGCTGAAGAAACTAACCCTTTAAAAACTCTGTTGTTCACACAATAGCTCTGTGAAACCATCGATTTGCGATGCTTCTTAAGCCTGAGAATAGTCCGATAAATTTAAAAAAAAGTTAGCAGACTTACTACCTAGTGGTATAATTTATTCTAACAAGCTTTAAAAAAAATTTCATGGAAAACTTGTGCGACAACTAGAGGACGAGAGCTGCACATCTAAGAAGGCTTATAAGATAAAATCTTTCGGTTTCCTTCCTCGACCTGTCTGCCACTCGGGGCGCAAGAAGCCAAGGAAAGATTCTGACAAAACGCTATCAGCTAATAACCGTGTTTGTGACTTAGGGCTTTTTCAAACCTAATATGATACGTTCTGGCATTATTGTTGCATTCAGCACAAGATACAAGGCTAGACACTTTACCTATGTGACGACACAACCGCAGTTACCCAGGAAAGATTTTTTTTTTTTTTTTTTTTTTTTTATTAATGGCTTTCGGCTGCTGAGGCCATACAGCCAGCTCAATGTGAATAAGTCATCATGTAGTGTTTATATTCAGTATCTTGTAAGTATGGACACCACAGGACGGACAGGACATTCACACAGACACACAACACTTAACATCCATGCCCGCGGCCGGATTCGAACCGGCGACCTTCGGCACGCGGAGCTAGCACTCTAGCCCCTGCGCTACCGAGGCCGGCCCCCAGGAAAGATAGCTCGAGGAAATGGAGGTGCCTTCAGTACTACGGCAGGGCACTACAAACAACCTCAGACTAACCGTATGCAAAACTGAAATTTGTGCTTAAAAGTGGAAAGCTCTTGTCTAATCTAGAGACGAAAGGTAAAATAAGCTGCCAAGCGCCGGCCTTGTCACTCGTCAGAGAGCAGAATAAGCTGTAAGCTCGGCGACTTTCAGCATTGCAGAGTGTTGTAACGAAAGCGCTGACTGCCCCAACAAGCAATGAAACAGGGATGATATTTATTAGTAGAACGGAAGATCTCTCAACCAAGTTGCTTTTTCGTGCAGAAACAATTTCCTGGTTCCTTACATGCCTGTTTCTTTATCGTGTTTTCACCATTGCTGTTGATACGAGTTAATTATCCACCCCCGTAGTTTAGTTCAATAGTTCGCAATACCTGACGGTTGCATTCTTAGTGAAGAATTGTTATTGGCTACAGAAATATTGATTTACGAGCTTGATTGATTGCCCCGGATTTTAATTAAAATGATGAATGTCGGAAATCTGCGTTAGTATGACACGTCATAAAACGAGCTTCTAACGTTCACTAAGCAACTCTGGTTCACCATAAGTTAACAGCGCATAGCGCTAGTAAATTGAAATTATGCCACAACCATCAGCTAATCATTTTTAATTTTTTTATTTTCGCTGATAAGAGTTACAATTCTGCCTAATAAAGGCCCATGAGACTGCAAATGGCACACGAGCAATGTTTTCTCGGGAATGGCATTAAGCAGGACGCGGGTTGAAGCCATACTGATTTCTGTTCTCAATAGTTTTCCAATTTCACTAAATTCTGATGCTGGGATAGTTCTTTCATGAAGAGGCCAAGGCCGAATTTCTTTCTTTTTCCCCAATCCGCTGTGGATTATAATTAGCTCGACGAGGAGTCATAAGGTGGTATGACAAATTATAGTTGTGGCTTTGCCACTTCACAACTTTTCAGTGGTTGAAAATTCTAGCCCGGTAACGGCACATGACACTTTGAATTATGATTATTCAACAACTGACCCCTGAAAATGGTCTCTATCTTTTGGTATTCGTGGTAATTATGTATCTACAGGTGTCTATGAAACTTTCAAATGGTACTTGTACAATTTTCGGCAGATGTGAATGTACATGTAGCTGCCAATTATGGGTTTACTGTTTCTTGTACTAAATTACACTAGTACATCCCGTCACCTTGAACCCATTTATTAATATCGCTTCTTAATATAAGACTTGCTTCATGTTCTACAACATTTTTGGTAAATTCATTTAGTATGTAATCAACAAACAAATTGACATATGATGCTATAGACTAATACTTCCCTTTTCTTTTTATCGACTCGCAATTTTTATATATACATATTAATCTTACTTTAAGATTAATAACAAATCATTTTAGTAATTTAATGCATATATAAAACAATAACAGCTGTAGTCTTTCATTTACAAATTCCTTTACATATTAATCTTGATTTATTGTGTCGGCTACAACATTGTGATCGATTTGTCTCCAAGGTCAGAATCAACACACACAAACTCCCTTGACAACGCCAAACTATAATCCAGAGATCAACATTCTCGGTGCCCAGAGAAGTATTATTTCTTCCCTATTCAGAGAAACAAAATTAGTATTCAAATAAATAGTTACCCTACACAATGTTAAAAGAAACGGCAGTTATACAGCAACATCTCTTCAGTCATGAGTGAATAACGTAAAGTTTGTAGAAGTTCTGTCTGTTGGATTAAAATGACGAATAGTAGACTAGGAAAAGATGCATATGGAACAACGGAATTTTGATAACTTTTCAAAAATTCCGCCTCTGCTAGCGATGAACAACAGTGTGGAGTATAGGAAATGAAACAATCTCGTCAGAACACACCGCAGCAATTTTAAGTTGTACTAGTGATCACCCAGCGATCGATATTCGACCGTAATTCATTACGTTGTTTAGTTTCTTTCATGAGAAGAGTATTAATCTAGTAATTCTCTGTATTACCTATAAACTTAAAACGATACACTCCACGCATGACTGTATGCTAAATTTTAGCTTCTAATCTAACCATAGCAAATGATAAAATGTATTTATCGATGGTTCATTTAGGACGGAAAACTGCTTTAGCTTTATGAAACATGTGCATTTAAATGTATCTATCCAAATAATTTCTTCATTTTGTATGTTCGCTATTTAAATTTGGTCTATTATCATTTTGAATTTCACGCAAATAAGTATTCCTTATTTCTTGTCTCTCTCTCTCTTTCTAATGAATTTACTGAAATTAAAAAATCAAAAGACACTTAACCAAAGTTTAACATTTTAAATAATCAAATGACCATATAATCTGGCAGAATCGCTACATTCCTTTTCAAAGTAATCCTTTCATAACTTCAAACATTAATCTCTACTTTATCCGAGTCTTTCGTTTTACCAAAGACCACAGAGTGTCTCAATGCGGGGAATTCACGTAAGAACGTTGGCTCTGATCCTATTTCACGCGCACACACACGTTCGCAAATTAATTTTTCATTTATTTTTTAATAATGTATTTTTAACATGTATTAACTATGTTTATTATATTTTTGGGTGGGTGTGGGACATTCTCCACCAGTGAAAAACTGTCACTGACCTGTGAAATTTGGATTAACTGTTTCCTTATAGTGTCCTCTTCACGTCTAGCACTCTCCTTTTCCGGAAAAGTCGCCACGAATTAAATTAAAAATGCTGAAATATGGGATGCTCCGCAACCGCGAAATGTTAGCAGCACTGTAAAAATGACACAAAAATTATCGGTACAGGGATCATATCAACCTAAATAGGTTCGTTTTGTCATAGTGATCATGGTTAGGTTGAAATTCGGCCTGGACCAAGAGTAAAAAGTTTACGGGAAATTCATTCTGCGCAGCCCATGTCGCAAACCAGAGACAAACTGCGCATTTGTTTACAACTGAAGCAATCGATTATCTCTGACTGCTTATATCGATTCCAAGGTTTGTAAAATATATTATATATAATTTTAGCTTTCTGTATTTCTTTAAGTTCCTCCTTTCGCCCAATATTCTGGCCGCTAGCTGCGCTATCTACCAGCCCTAGAAATGTTGCTTCTTGCTTCTATATAAGTTCAGAGATTAATTTCGACTGTTTTGTTTCACCAAAGAAGACAAAGTAAGGCCGCTAGCTGCGCCATCTTCCAGCCATCTGAGCGAACTACGTAGGCGAGCGAGCGTTTTATTTTACTTAATTTAATGTATTTGTAACGCATATTATATATAGATTTTAGCTTCCTTCACTTCTTCTCCATATAATCTTTAACTATGCCAAATCTCACACTTCTCCGTGCGCGCAATATTCTTAACAATGTAACAAATTTTCGCTTAGCGTATTAATATATAGTTATGTCGAACTGCGATTAAGCAGTAAGAGGCCTAATGCAACAACTTTACTGTGAAGAAAAGATATCTCTATCTTGTGACCAATGAAGAGATTTACAACTTCGGAGTTTATTAAGTAAAGCTAAAAGATTTTACAGCGTTAGTTCACTATCGTAAATGCCCGTGACAGTCCTAAATGACAAATTTTCTTTTAACGAGTTCGGCACATTTAACAGCTGGAGACTGATCATACTAGTAGACAGCATTTTTCCATCAACAATGCCTTCATTAAGGCTGATAAATTTTAGTGCGCAGGTGTTCTTTGACACTGACAAGTGAAAGGTACATAACAACACTGTTTATATCACTTTCCAGTCGTTAAGACTTCTGTTGACTTAGCAATTCTGACGTTGACAAACGACGGGCATGCAGCAACCATCAAACGAGAGTGCCCCCGCGTACATTTCCCGTGAGTGTCAGTTTTGTGTAAATAGCAGCTGGACACACCACGAAACTTAATTTATACAACCCACGAATTTTCGATGAGTACACGTAACGGCCTGTTACATTTGCAAATGAAGGTGATGGAATATCCGCTCATTCAATTACCTCCCACAAAGTTCATCTACTGATTATACTATTTGGTAGCTCACTGCACTGGAGAGTAATAATTATGCTACTCTAACTCTTCCCTCACACATCTATAATTTCCTTTTAGCGGTAATTTGGTTAGCTATCACACGTTTTCATTGGATAACAAATTAGAAGCTTCTTTAACTTTTGCCTCCTGCTTTGTGCGGCGTAGACGGTGGGGTCATTAGAGGCGTCAAGGAACGGGAAGGAATTCGGGCATGCCCTTTTGAAGGACTCGACCTGCATTTGCCCACACACCACGCTCGATTTGATGACTTCATGTGTGTAAACTGTTACCTTCGTAAGAATCTTGGTTAAAAGTAAGTTTTGACACAAGAGGGTACTGGATTTAAAAAAAAAAAAAAAAAAAAAAAAAAAAAAAAAAAAAAAAAAAAAAAAAAAAAACCTTGTATTAGATTTTAGATCAAAGTAAACAGTATCGTAAGTTGTTGAATGCGAACCGAATTTTTATTTTAGTGGCATTTGGCTTCCTTAGGCCATACAGCCAGCTCAAGTATGTGTTTATTTCATCCAGTGTTTTTCAGTTTCTCTACGTGTATATGTACATATCTTTCAAGTAATGCTGGACACACCACAGCACGGACACGAAAAGCACACTAACACACAACACTTAAACACCCATGCCCTCGGCCGGACTCGAACGTGGGGCCAGCCCTCTAGCCCCTACGCTACCGAGGCCGGAAAAACCGAAAAATATTGTGCTTACGGTTGTTTTGCATTGCACACTGGCAGTAAGAGATTGAAAATCATGATTTAATACCTCAGTTGCGACGTACGTTGTCGAGAATTGGTGATATGTAAGGTGATAAAACGTGGAACACTTCTCCTTCGTTGTTTTACCTCGAGGATCTCTACATTTTATGCACGCTTGCTAGAGCAATAGAATCTACGAGGTTACCATGCGGTTGATGAGAAAAGTGGTCATTGATTAGAGTTAAACTTTACTTTTTAATCTCTACTTTATGTACTCTGCAACGCCTAACATTCGCTGCTAACGGAACAGTCTTCTTGGAAGATCCCTATTAGAAACACGACTTTGTTTAATCCTGACTAACTACGGACCTCTGTTAGGTGCGCCGCTGTACGCATACTTCCTCCGAAATTAGATTTGCCTTCCGAGGAAGAAAAAATATTTGCACAGCAGAGAGAGGGAGTTATATCTGAGCAGTGGTGTTCACAAACAGCGCCAACCAGCCCGAGGGTTGGCTTCGCTGCGCAGTTCAGCAGCTTCACTAAACGCCGCACCCCCTCACAGTGCAACATTACTGTCAAACACCAAAGTTTGGCTTACACAGTTAACAGCCCGGTCCACTCGCTATCAGATCTTGTGAGCCTTTACTGGCCTTTGTGATAAACTTCGTATGCGCATTCTCCGAATACTCCAGAGGAAATAAGCGTATTATGAGGAAATAGCGACATTAAGATTCCAATAGACCAATTCGATCAAGGTGAAGGATGTATGAAAGTTAATCTGCAACCGTAAGGTAGCTGATTTAATTACGTAAACCACGTACGCTGAAACATTGAATAAATTGAACTTCAACTTTAGTCGTCAATTTGATATATCTTTATATATAAAGATGAATGAATGTTTGTTTGTTTGTTCTTCATACAAATCCACAGTTTTCATCCGATCTCGATGAAACTTTGCTCACTTATCCTTTGAAACAAGGAGAAAAATACTATCTACATTTGGTTGAAAAATTATCTGTATAAATAATACATGTTGTCTCATAACTTTGAAATACGGCGATAGACAGACACGTTGGATATGGACGCCTCCGTACTGTGTTTCCGTGTAGTGGACTGGCAGCTCAGTGGTTAAAGCGCTTGCTTACGAACGTCATGGTCTCAGGTTCAAATCTCCGTGGAGGCTAAGATTTTTAAAAATTGTTTTTGATCGTAAGAGTCAGGCCTGGGCCGTAGATTATTCGGATTGAATGTTAAACTGTAGATATTAGAAAGTTAGGGGTGCAATGCGAGGAAAATCGTAGGTAGTCTTGCAATGTTGTAGATGAACACTTTTTTACGTTATAATGATCCCTCAGGTGTTGTTCACAGTCAGTGTGTGAGTGTGAACCACAGTAATATTATTATAAAAACGGAAGTAAGTCTCTGTCTTTTTGTTACGTTTTGACCACTAAATGGCTATATCGTTGTGATGGAATTTGACAAGAAAATCTGTATGAAGGGCACAGGATATTTTTTCCAGTATGATTAACAGTTGTAGTCACGAAATTTTGAGACCTTATCGAATGGTGACAGAAATATGTTGGAAATTGATTCTCTTCAAGAGACAGGTTCGATGGTACAATGATATAGTGTTAGCTTTCCTGTCATATTATTCCAAATCGATATTGTTTGGGACCAATCCTTCGTTACCAACAACTTTCTATATTTAATTCTGGCAAAAAAAATCTTAATTCACGCGTACGAAGTCGCGGGTACGAGCTAGTTAATTATAATTATTATTTCGATTTCTTAACACATATATGTGGTTAAGATTTCTAACAATAAATCTTTTTTTGCCAGTAACTTATAACGGAAGTAAAATATTCGCTTCTATCATTAGAAAACACGATAGCAGAAAGATTCTCGCAGACAGAGTTTAGTATTGCGGTTCGAGGCCTCGGGACTAGAAACAGGGATGGCAAAGCTAGCATAAGGGCCCGGCCGTTTACCTCCATGGATTTTGCTTCTCGGCACTTACTGTGCATCAACTTTAGTAGGGACAAAACAGTCGTACCGAAGGTTGTGAGGATACAGATCAGAACAGGCAAAATTAATATCTGGAATCGCCTCTAATGGTAACGATTATCTACAATATAATTTCGTAAGCTCATTCAGTCACCTCGATAGCTATTGGCTGGAGAACGGTGTCACGTGTCAGCCTTCGCTCGCAAAACAGCGACCAGAGATACCATTAATAGAAATTCATGGTTATGTTCACAATTTAATAATCAACTGCTACCAAATTAATTGCCATAATACATTCATTAACTTTGCTTTTCGTAGCCTCTCATAGTTAATCTGCTTTTCAATAATATGTTGCTAATGAAAGCAAATTAAAAAACTTAAAAAATTAAATTACTCATGGTCTCTACTGTAAAGATGAATGCCAATTGTCATTCCGGCTAAGCTTAAATTAATTAAAACTGTCACTAATGTTGTTGCTTGACCAAAGTTTATGCATTACGGTTTATTTGCTTTTCAGGTATTTTACTTTTGTTGATGGTCTTTATTCATGTTCACTGTACGTGAGTTATTAAATTATTTTAAGTGGACATCAGACCAAGTATGTTACCGATTCAACTATTCTGGTAATCCATTTCTTCAGAGTTGCTCATCTCTTCAATAATATGGAATGTGAATTAAGTTCTCTGGCCGTTACAGATACTATGATCAATAATTACGTTAGGTATGTCTCAATTAAAAATTAATAAAAAAACCAACAACGTGATGCTTTCGAAGTAAACAGGAATTTTGCAGAGTAAACTTTATGGATCAAATACAAGTCAAGTTTGTATTTAAGTAAGTTCGGGTCAACGACCTTTGAAACAATTATACGATAGTGCGATCGTCCCTGTCCGTGATTAATACCTACGTCTATTAATCCTTCTGAGTTCTTCAAGCTCAAGAGACTTTATTCACCTTAAGGGTGAAACACATGTCAAGTTCATATTTGGTCAGATCAGGTCAACCTGTTATAATCTTTGACTCTAAAAATTGGAACTTTTCTAGATCCGTGACGATACACAAAATGCGTTCACGGGCTTACACTAGTTCCGAATAAAGCAGATAGTAATATCATTGTGTATGAGTCGAAATATCGTCCCATAAGTTCTCTGCTGGAAGAGCAGGGAAGAATATAGTTAGCGAAAGGAGATGGTTGTAGTAACTTCACATATCCTAATTAAAATAAAATTTTAAGAAGATTCGTCCTAATATTAAGGGTGCAGAGGCAATGAATAGTGATTTAATAGTTATTGTATTATTTCAGAATGTTAGAATCTCCGCTCCAGTAAATGTTAATTTGGAGCTGGTTTGGAAGGAGAAAACAAATTAAATTCCGGAAATAGGAAGATGTCCACTCCATGAAAGGAAAGTGTGCATAACTACAGCATGATTAAGAAAGGCTTATATTATTAATTGGAGACGATATTGTTTTAAATAATAATTTACCCATAACTGATATATTTAGTTACAGAGTCGAAATACGACAACAGTATAAAGACAGAAAGTAATCGAAGATAAAGCATAAGAAGGAAGAAAGAATGAATAGAGAAATCAAGATAAGAAAAAATATCAAATTAAATGTAGCTAGGTTATTAAAGAAGTAATGAAGAAACTAAAATTTAATAAAAATAATTTGGTAATGGGACGCTAAAAGGATCAGTTACGAAAAAATATTCTCTGCTTCAATGTGCATTGACCCCATTAAATTAGTGGAACATATTTTAGTTTTTTGGCAACTTTTAACAATACTGATACTTACCAAGCGGTTAGAAAAATCTTTATTATCATAAATTTCATGTGACTAAACCAATTAACATCTACTGCTTCCTCTGAACATATCGGAAGTAAGTAAAAATAAGAGTATGTTTAATTTCCATCACAGTCGTGTATTTATCTTTTCTACAGATGAATAATTAATTACAATCAGTTTTTAGATGACTACCCTCTATGTATACCCTCTGGCTCTCTTGTTTGGTTAAGAATACTTTTGGGATCAAAGAATGTTTTTAAGATATATCAAAAAATGTTAGTGGTATCACATGTGATATCCATCCTAATTTAAAATATCGGAGTTAGATGCTACAATTTAATAGCGGAAGCTAGAAAGCAATAGTCATCGATAAGGAAAATGAATCCCAGAATACTGTTTGGAAACAAGCAACTGAGAATGACAAATCGAGATACGGATCCTCATCGCTTTTGTTTTGTACTCATATTAAAATACAGTTACGCAACATTCCGTTACGAATGTATACAGTAAATTTCCTTTCATGTGACGGGTATGATGTTTGCGTGAGACCTGTCTGATGACGTAAACTGTGTTGTTTCGACCGAATCCATCCAGTATGTATAACCCGCCCAGCTAACGCAGCAAACAGGAAACACAATACAGTTCAGGATTCCGTGACTCACTTTGAAATAACTGATCAATTGCCGTCATATCGAGTAGTTTCTCGATACATATATATATATATATATTGGAAAAGGAAGCTACTTATGGCATTGTAAATTTGAAAGGATGAGGAAAATAATCACTAATTATACGTAGTTGAAGCCATGAGGTCTGCAACAAACAAACAAAACACGAAATAGTTCAATTGGGTTCGTCTCGTGTTTTGTTTGTTCCTAGGAGCCCTTCAGCCTTCAACTATGGTGAGCGAAGGGTTTATTTTGTGTGTATATGTGCTTATTTTCATTCTGATACTTGTTGAATTTTGCATTAAATAATATTTGTGTAAAACGCTTCAAACACGAAATTCTACTGTGTAGCCATGACTAATACCTTAAACTGTGCGTACATGGTCTCTTACTTTGTTGGTCGATGAGGGATGAAACCAAATATTATGAATACAAAAGTCACATGCAGTCACTTGAGTAAGAGTAATTATAAGACTGTAGAGGTAAGGATCTCCAACAACGTAAGTCATACGTTTCTGATAATGCCACATGTTTGTGAAAATTCAGTATGTCTTCGTTTTTTTTAGTTTACTCATGAACAGCTCTTCAAACGTCACTTTCTAACTTTGTTAGGCGCCTTTCAGTCCTCTAAATTTACCGTTTAATTAATTAATTTTTAGTGAAATTTCTCTTGCCTGTACTGTCAGAATTTATGTCTGTAGGTAAACGCCAAACCCTATTTTGAGTTTCTTTAACAAAGAAACAGTTTACTAATGTGTGTATACTACTTTAATTAAAGTTTCATACTACATCATGTAGCAAAAATTACAACTACCTCTTAAGCTTATACGCTCTTTCTAAAATGTTGACACTTTTTCAATTCTTTACGTTTGTTTCCTCGTCCACACTACCTGGTTCATAAAACTAATGCTATGTACTGGACCAACTTACCAGGTAGTAGCTCCCTGCAGTTCCAGCACTTCACTACTAGATGCAGCATGTGTACCCTAATATTAGTGCCTCTAAAAGCAACTTATAACCTCATTACAGAAGTAAGTCACCTCTTCAGTTTTCAGCGTATCGCTTTAGCAGCAACTAATTGACGACAAAATTTAAGTTTATGTAATTATTATTATTAAAAGTGGCCTGGTCTCTTTTTCCGTTATTGGTGCGAAATATCAAATAATTTTGCCACCGCACCTCTTCATTATTGTCTGCTCTGGTAATTTACTCATTTAATCAGAACTTTTTCAACGACTGGTGGTCATATATTGAGCAATATTTTTGTTTATAATATTGAATAGCAAATTATTATTGGGAAATACCACAGTTAATGAAACATTGTCGTTCTAATATCACCCAATATCAGCGGTTTCTGTATAATTATAACATAATTTAGCAAATGTTCGGTCACGGTCTACCAGCTTATAAAAAAAAGGTGTAGGCTGCCTTGGTCTGCAGAATTCGTCGAAACTAAACATGATCTTCCAAATGAGGTGTATTAATTTAAATGTTTTCGTTAGAGAATTTGAAGTGAGGAAGGTTTAAATTTTCAGGAAATATAATCATGCAATGTTGGTCTCCTTTCATATCATTGTGCTTCCTCCATGAAATCAGGTAACTGGTTTCGGTTGTCGTTAGTGGAATTTTTACCAACTTCTACATGTTCGTCGGTGACAGACAACCTGATTTGTTCAATTCCTAATCACTGGATTTAACCTACTGTTCATCTCCACACAGCTTATATCAGTGGTGAATATGTAAAGTAATTTATAGAGAGTTTTTCGTGTAATACCAAGAGTAAAATTATTGACCCACTTTCTGTCTTTTCCTTAACAAGATCTATTATTCACATTCAGTGTTATTCACCCTCCATCAATTCTTTACCACCATATGATGTTGTAAAAACACGACATTTCAACAGTACATTATATCGTCTTTAACAAGTTTTGGCTGTTGTCTATTCTAAAACCAGAACCATATGACACAATAGCAGACAACAGTCGAAACATGGGTCTGGTGGCTCAGTGGATAAGACGTTTGACTGGGGATCGAGAGGTCTCGGTTCGAATCCCTGTCTCGGTGGGGATTTTCATAGGTAATTTTTTTAAATTAATCCGATCTTCACCTCCGGCACGCTTGGTGTGTAAAGTGAAATGCGCCAGAACGCATCTGTGATTCGGATTCCACGTTAAGCCTTAGGTTCCCTGTAGCCGGTACGATTACCGGGATATGTTAATTACCGGGCGGGACCGCAGGCAATAGAAATTCTGTCACCAGGTCATTACCCCCTCACGAAATTATTATATTACAGAATGAAGATGGCAGAGGATGCAGTAGAAACGAGGAATTTATACAGAATGATGCGGCAATGAATCAAGAATAAATTCCATCGATACGCCGGGAAAGAATCCATTCATAAATTTTTTCAGCCTCGTGCACAAGTTTCATAATACAGTACACGTAATGACACACTGATTGCAAACGTCTGCTCATAAATGGAATAGTGGACACAAGAATCAAAGTATCTGAATATTACTGCTCCTCCTGCGGTAGGACTGAACCACTGTAAGAAGTGTAGGTAATGGTGCTGTGAGCTTTCGTTGTGCGCCAGCAGTTCTGTGTAAACACGCCGCGGGCTGACGTGGGCGGAACCAACACGAGAGGGCTTCAAATTGAATCCATCTGCATACGTCTGCGTATTGTGCTGTCCACCTCGGCGATACGCAACCTTTATTTCTGGAACATCTTTTTCTGCCATGTGTGTCCGCTAACTTGAAACATGAAAGCATTCGTTTTATTTTAATATTATTCAGAATCAAGGAACATGACAGAACACGTCGATAACTGAAATCTGTGATACTGGGAATAAAACTTTAATTAAATTGTACTTTTGAAGCAGGGGTAATGGTTAGATTGTATTTGCAACTCGTTCAGTTAAGTGCCAGTGAACCTTTCATTATTCGGAGATGGTATTTGTTGCTTGTGAAAGTTGTCAGCACACGATTGGTACAGAAATAAGGGGGCGCCTGGCCTTCGACCAGAACTTAACTGGTTCGATGATGGAATAAATTTTCACCATCAGGAACTCGACCGGCGCGACTGGAGTTGTGATGTATAAAATCCATAATAATCACCAAAGGCGTAGGATAAATCCCAAACCTACTGACAGTGCATATAAAAATGAGGGCATATGGCACTATTCATGGCAATCTATTCGTCGAATGAAGACGTTAAACATGCCGACCCAATAGCGTCTTCTGGATGTAGAGCTACCAGGATTCTTTGTCTCCCTTTCCTCATCCACATTCATAAAAACATACACCTGTCAGCCATCTACCCATATACATTAACTTAGTAGTTCCCGGGAATCTTACGTCTGTATTAATTCGACTCATATGGTAGTTTAAGGTCTGCCTTAGGAAGGAACACCGAAGACGGATATATTATCCAGTCAGTAACTAGTTTATTCTTGTTATATGACACATTAATGAGGCGACAATGTTTAAATGCCCGGCCCTGGTAGTGTGGGTAGAAAGCAAGCTGGTCTCGTAGTGCGTGGTTGTTTCGAATATACCTTGTTCACTACGTACTGGCGCCTCAAGGTCACTTTTCCCTGGTATAGCTTCTTTACTCACTTCCCCCTCTCCGAGCTGACCGCGGTGGCAAATTTCACCTTCGCAGGTGGGGGTAAGGGGGGCGGAGTGGGGATAGAGCACACCGACCTCGAACCGCCTCTCTTAAGTGAAGTGTTGTGTCCGCGCTGCATCGTCTGCAGCTAGTTGAAGCACTACACCGTAGTAATTATGAGGGTTGCCTGAAAAGTTTCTGGCCTCAACGTGAAGATGGCAGCACTCGTAAATAAAAGCTAGTGAATTTCGTTGTTTATCTGTTGACAGTTACTCACCAAAGTTTCAGAGATTTTGGACGCGCAGTTGTTATGTAACAGTCGTTTGAGTGAGTTCATGTGAGTGTTTTTGTGAAAATGGACAAAATCGAGTATCGAGCTGTCAATAAATATTTGTTTTTGAAAGGCATTACGCCCACGCAAATCAAAGATGAGTTATATACTGTGTATGGGACTCTGCACCATCACTTATCACAGTGAAATTTTGGGCAGCTGAATTTAAACGTGGCCGTAAGAGCTTGGGAGACGATGAACGTTCAGGGCGTCAAAAAACTGCAACTACCGACGAAAACATCGCCAGTTGGTGCTAGACGACCGCCGAATTAAAGTGAGAGAGATAGCAGAGGTTATGATCGTTTCAAAAGAACGTGTTTGTTACATATTAAATCAACATTTAGGTATGAGAAAGCTGTACGCGCGTTGGGTGCCGCGTTTGCTCACATTAGACCAAAAACGTGTTCGAATGAACATTTCCAACGCTCTGTTGGCGCAGTTTAGGCGCAATAAATCCGAGTTTTGGCGCCGATTAATTACTGTAGATGAAACTTGGATACACCATTATACGCCCGAAACAAAAATACAGTCCAAGCAGTGGACTGAAAAGGGGGAACCGGCTCCAAAAAGAGCAAAAACTGTTTTTTCGGCTGGGAAAGTGCTGGCGACTGTATTTTGGGATAATCATAGAGTTATTTTAATCGATTACCTTCAAAAAGGAAAAACCAATACAGGAGCATACTACGCATCATTACTTGACAAGGTGAAGGCAGAACTTGGGGAAAAACGGCCACATTTACAGAAAAAGAAAATCCTGTTTCACCAAGACAACGCACCGTCTCACACCTCAGCGGTTGCTATGTCGAAAATTCATGAATTACGCTTTGAACTGCTTGATCATTCACCTTACTCACCAGATCTAGCCCCAAGTGACTTCTTTTTGTTCCCTCATCTAAAAATTGCGCTCGGAGGACAGAGATTTTCTTCAATTGCAGAGAAAAACGCCGAATACTATTTGGACGGTTACAGAGATGGGAGCATCGCTGGGAGAAGTATGTAGAGTTACAAGAAGACTATGTTAAAAAAACAGGAAAAATGTCTTGTATCTTTGATAGGTCGGAAACTTTTCAGACCACCCTCGTATATGCCATTGAGAGAACCACAATGATACTGGAGTAGTCGGTGTGACCTCGCAAATAAAAGCGGCTTAAATAAATGTCTAACAGAGTATGATGCTTCTCGCATAAGTCAGAACATAAATACCGATTGAAGGAAAATGTGGGCTTAGCTTACGACCTGCTCTGTATTTAAGACGATGACACAGACAGTGTTATGAAGAGGCAGTGAAGGACTTGGTAATATTAAACCAGTCAGTATACTTGTTTCTGTAAATTTTGTTGAATGGTTTAGGAGTAAATTTGGGTTTTCTGTTGTCTCATTTAATTTTTTGATTGCTCGAAACTCCTTACAAGTGACTGTTTCTTGGATTCCCTGTTGAATTTGAGTCAGTGATCCGTTATCTGTATTACTTATTAATGACTGCGTCAATCAGTTTACGTTTGTCGCCAAATCAAGCCTGATTGATAAGCTGTAAAGCTAGGGACAGGCATTCGTGAGTACGTGTGTTTAAATCCCCGTACGTCATCCAGTCTTCTGTTTTTCCTGGTTTCCTGAAATCACTCCAAGAGAATGCTGCCGTAGTTCCTATGCTAATTCCTCCCCAATCCATATAACCAATCCTTCCAGGCTCTAAGGATGTCGACAGTAGGTAAAACCAGAAGAAAAACAATTACAGCAACCAAATCCTAAAGCTTAGCAACCAAAAAATCCTTATTATCCTATGCTATTAGTCTTTTCTTGATTTTCGTGTCCCAATCCAAATTTATGTCTGCCTCTATATCCTATCCAGTTTCTTTATACACTAAAGTCATTGTCACACTTTATTCCATTACAGGTTTACTTCCTCGCTGCATCAGTCTTCAAACGTATACATTAATTTATAATCTCAACCTGGCACGTCAGACATTACAAAACTAAATTCTCCTTTTACCATAATTAACAGCAATGAGTTAACCTTTTTTACCGCATATGTCTACCTAGTTAGTTGATTCTAATTTATTTTTGTGATAGAACAATGTTGCGTAGCAGTACGAATTAAAAGATTATCATATATATTATTTCTATAAGGTATTTTTTTGTCACAAGCCTATATCTTCCTTCATACTTAACCGAAATCAGTGAATGAGGTGTCATTTTAAAGCTTATGGTCTCTAATTTAGTTAAATCGTATTTTAAGCAAGAAAGTTTTCGGAATTCGACCCTTAAATGGCAAAAATGTAATTTTTTCTAAAATGCAGTTTTCTGTGTTACGAGTCAGTTATCTCCCTGGATACCTATCTGAAACCGTTTTATGAAGTATCGTTTTAAAGATTAAGATCTCCGCTTTAGTGACGTCATATATTAAACCAGAAAGGTTTCGGAATTCGACCCTTAAAGGGCAAAAGTATCAATATTTTGCAATGCGTTTTTGTGTCACGAGCGATTTATCTCCCTTAATATCTAACCGATATAGGTAAATGAGGTATCATATTAAAGAATAAGGTCTCCGCCATGGTAACATTATATTTTAAGAAAGGAATTTTTCGTAATTCGACCCTTATAGGGCAAAAATGTCACTTTTTCTAAAATGCGTTTTTTGTATCTCAAGCCATTTATCTCCCTGGATATCTAACCAAAATTGATAAATGAGGTAGGATTATGAGGAGTAATGTCTCAGCTTTGTGACATCATATTTTAAGAAAGAATGTGTTTGGAATTCAACCCTTAAAGGGAAAAAGTATAATTTTTTCTATAACGCATTTTTGTGTCACGAGCGATTTATCTCCCTTAATATCTAACCGATATAGATAAATGAGGTATCATATTAAAGAATAAGGTCTCCGCCATGGTAACATTATATTTTAAGAAAGGAATTTTTCGTAATTCGACCCTTATAGGGCAAAAATGTCACTTTTTCTAAAATGCGTTTTTTGTATCTCGAGCCATTTATCTCCCTGGATATCTAACCAAAATTGATAAATGAGGTAGGATTATGAGGAGTAATGTCTCAGCTTTGTGACATCATATTTTAAGAAAGAATGTGTTTGGAATTCAATCCTTAAAGGGAAAAAGTATAATTTTTTCTATAACACATTTTTGTGTCACGAGCGATTTATCTCCCTTAATATCTAACCGATATAGATAAATGAGGTATCATATTAAAGAATAAGGTCTCCGCCATGGTAACATTATATTTTAAGAAAGGAATTTTTCGTAATTCGACCCTTATAGGGCAAAAATGTCACTTTTTGTAAAATGCGTTTTTTGTATCTCGAGCCATTTATCTCCCTGGATATATAACCAAAATTGATAAATGAGGTAGAATTATGAGGAGTAATGTCTCAGCTTTGTGACATCATATTTTAAGAAAGAATGTGTTTGGAATTCAACCCTTAAAGGGAAAAAGTATAAATTTTTCTATAACCGATTTTTGTGTCACGAGCGATTTATCTCCCTTGATATCTAATCGATATAGATAAATGAGGTATCATATTAAAGAATAAGGTCTCCGCCGTGGTAACATCATATTTTAAGAAAGGAATTTTTCGTAATTCGACCCATAAAAGGCAAAAAAGTCAATTTTTCTAAAATGCGATTTTTGTGTCTAAAGCCACTTATCTCCCTTGATATCTACCCAAAATCGATAAATCAAGTACGATTGTGAGGAATAATGTCTCAGCTTTGCTGACATCATATTTTAAGAAAGAAGTGTTTGGAATTCAACTATTAAAGGGAAAAAGTATAAATTGTTCTACAACGTATTTTTGTGTCACGAGCCTTATGTTTCCCTTTATATCTAATCGATATAGATAAATGACATACCTAAGGTTTCCGCCGTGGTAACATTATATTCTAAGAAAGTAATTTTTCGTAATTCGACCCATAAAGCGCAAAAATGTCAATATTTCTAAAATACGTTTTTTGTGTTTCGAGCCATTTATCTCCCTGGATTTCTAACCAAAATCGATAAATGAAGTAGGAGTATGAAGAGTAATGACTGAACTTGGTAACATTATATTCAACCTCACTATTCATCGCATTTTATTCGCGAAATTTTCGCACGGGTCTTCTAGTTTTTCTTATTATTACAAACGCTTAGTCTGTTCAGCGTACATGACGATGTCCTTGCAGAAGCTATCCTTAACACACTCCGGGTTTGCATA
>CM061920.1:240080513-240139775 GCA_031002005.1 Vandiemenella viatica | reverse complement strand
CATGATGCTTCCTTCAAAAGGCTATGGCCGAATTCCTTCTCGCGCAAAACAAAACTCACCGAATTCTAGTAAACTACCTTTGAAGGGGGACGTTAAACCTTTTGGTATCTTTCGGAAGATTAGGCCTGAATGGGCCGACACCAGGTTTCGCCATTTCCCTTCTTCAACATGCAGAATTCCTTCCCGCTTTATTAAACCGACGGGGGTTTTGTACCGTTGACCGCACTTTACGAAAAAATGCTAATTATCTCAGTAGTTACGATGAATTAGCGAATAATTAGTATTTTAAGATCGCATGTTCGGAAGAGTAAGACTGAATGGGCCAGCACCAAGTTTCTCTCTCCCCCTTCTTCGTCTCTCATTGTATTTAATAATAATAATAATAATAATAATAATAATAATTCGATGGTAGGACGGGGAATACGAACTCACGTCCTCCCGAATGCGTGGCAAGTAGAGGGGGAGCTGAAAATTTGTTATGCTAAGGGTGCGTCCATAAACCACGTAACTCCATTTTCGACTTGGAGGGTACGACGTGTGTGCGTACGCGTGTCCTGCCTCGGCGCCGTCGTGTCTGCAGGGGGCGTGGCGCGTGACCTACAAAAGATAATGACAGGCCGGTGGCGCCGGCGTGGCGCGTGACCTTGACGGTAAGCGGCGCCGGCAGCCAGGTAGATAATTACAGGCCGCACAGTCGGCCAGGTGCCTAATTATAGGGGAAGCGGCCGCAGAGGGGGCGGGGCGCGTGACCTATTTTGAATCCAAACAGACATATACATACTACTTGTAGCAATTTCGAAGCTATGACATAAAGACCGACATTGTAATATTGCAAGCGAATCGTTATTGATATTATCGGTACAGAATTCTAAAATGTGGAGAAATATTTTATATTAAATGAAGTTCATTAAGCACGTTACACCACTGGTCGGGAGACTCCCAGGTGTCGCCTATTCAGTTGACTGCACAGTCACCCTCTGTCTTTGTGGCCAAACCTAACCTCTTATTGCTACTGAATAAAGAAGACCACTGTTAAACACGTAATACAAACAACATTCTCTTCATGTCGCATTTTCCTGCGCAATGAACGATTTGGTACCGAGCAACTGAAGGCGTGGTAAAAATTTCATATCAGACCTGCATTCGAATCGATGACCTCTCAATCAGGGCACACACATTACCACACAGCAATTGGAGCGCTTTTTATCTCCTACGTAGAGACATAAATATTCTGAATCCGGGTCCGTTTAATTTGTTCTTTAAGCAAGACGTTAGAATTTCGTGAAGCTGCCGTTTTGAGCGTGGCGTGTTGTTTTTGTTGAGCTATTCGGTTTGTTGACCTTCAGATAAGTGGAGCGACAGTGACAGCGCTGCGTGCGCACAGTATCGTATAGGGAGAGCGTGTGTCACGCACCTAGCGTCGCTTTCCCGCACTACCGGGGATCGCACACATTACCAACGAACACTCGCACTGCAGCGACTAAAGGCGTCACATGCTAAATGGTATGAGTTAGTAAGGCAAGACATTCTCAGATTTAAGGATACTTCAAGACCGAGCCTTCTCGAGCCTTCTCGAGCCTGGCTTTCGGGAGGACGCGGATTCAAATCCCCGTCTCACCATCTAGATTTCGTTTCCCCAAATCAATCCACGCGGAAAACCGAAGAAGAAAAAAATAATAATATCCTTTGTATAATTCGTTCCCGAATTGTTTATTCGTTAAACCTAAAAATTTCTTCTTAATTTAAGTTTCTTTTCTTCTATTAATATTTTATTCCCCCTTTTTAACAGTGACGCTGCTGATTACCGGAAAAGAACAGAAGTGACTGAGAATTTCAAGCAAGACGCTGAGGTCAAAATACTACATTCCTAAATCTTCTTCCGAAGTTATCGATGATAGTTCACAGAAAATAGAAACTATTAAAAAGTTGGCGCCAAAACCTTCGTAGGTCATGTAACATAAGGGTACGGTTTATTCTGTACACACACTATTTTTTTTATTCATGTTACGAGTTATCGACTATTTTTAATAGAAATAAATTTTATTACTGGTCTTATCCTTACGGTGATGTAATGCGGTTACTGTGGTGAAGTGAATGTAGTGCATTTTCTTAATTGAAATTCTTTCGGTCTGATTTCAATATTATTTAAAATTAATATCTTGTAAATTCACTTCATCGTAATGAGATGATAATATAACGAACGATGAGGCGAAGTGTTTTATAGTCTACATAATGTTCAGTAGTCTGAGGAATATGACAATTCCAATTTCGTGGAGTATTCTCATTTCCTCCAAGGCGTTGACAGCATCTTATTATTCTAATCCTGGATGACGATGTGAGATCACGAATAAGCGAGCTCTAGCTAAGGACGGTTTTCATGCAATATAGTAGCAGTGCATACTAATATTCCCTGCGTGGATATTTTTTCATATAGGCAGTGTGCAATCAGTCGCTCAAGGTTTTTAAGCCGAGCGTGGTGGGGGAACGGTTAGCGCTCTGGCCTCGCATTCGGGAGAACGTGGTTTCGAATCCCCTTCCGACCATCCAGATTTGGGTTTTCCGTGGTTTCCCCCACATCACTCCAGGTGAATGCCGGGATGCTTCCATTAAAAAGTCCATGGCAGAATTCCTTCCCGTTCCTGGCACCCAGTCCTTTCCCGCCCCTAATGGCCTAGACGTCGACGAGGCGTAAAGATACAGTCAAAAAAGGTTTTTTTTAAATAACATTAAAGATATTTAATGTGATTGCTTAAGCGTGTTGTTCGGGAGATAAGTTCTCACCAGTTAAGTTATTTAAGCCATTATATTTACAAGCAGAATACGTAAATCAAAGACAAGTAAATGAAGGTTCTGAAAGAATCCAGTTGCTTAAGCTCTGGCCACAGTGGGGGGGGGGGGGGGGGGGGGAAACATCAAAGACAAATATTCATAAAATGTGACACTAAATAAACATTTTGCATGAATTCTGCCGTCATTATCTAAATTTACTTAGAAGTTGCGGAGAACTAATTTCAAATGCGAAATATGCGGACGAAACTATAATTCCCGATTTGGTTTCACAAACTAGTCGCCATAGGAAGGTAAACATTTTGAGTTCCGGAAGTTAGGTGGACAGCTATTCAGCGCGCAACAAATACCTTATTATGTACACACTTTGACAATAAATTTGGCCGCCGCTGAAAAGTTCTATCACTCTTATTTTGCACAATCTGACATCAATGTCATCCTAAGAAAACAATAATGCAATACTGGCGTTTCCATTATTGCATTACTGTTTCCTGGGATGACATTGATGCTAGATTGTGCAAAATAAGAGTGATAGAATATTTCAGCAGCGGCCAGAACTAATGTCAAAGACTGTACATGGGATAGCAACTTTGTATGATGGAGAATAAGCTCTACCACGTGTTGCGGTAACGCTCTGGCCTCGCATTGGGCAGTACGCAGTTTCGAATCCCCATCCGGGCATCCAGATTTTAATGTTCCATGGTTTCCCAAAATCACTCCAGACGAATACCGGGTTGATTTCTTCTAAAGGCCATGGCCTAATTCATTTCTGTTTCTGGCCCCATTCCTTTCCCGCCTCTAATCGTCTCGACCTCGACGAGATGTAAACACAAAATCAGATAATAATAATCAAAAATCTTCCTCCTCCCTGTCTTTTTCTCAACCTCATATACCTCTCTCACACGCTGTTCTTCTCGTGGGCTGTCTGAGACCGTTGTTCCCTCTGTATCGGCCAACAATTCACCGAGTGGCCCGCAAACAGGCGCCCTCTCACTCCGGCATGTATTATTCATGAGTATTACTGGTCTTTGACTCTTTGACAAGAGTTCCTCGTTAGAACGCCTCACAAAAACTGCCACTTGTGGTCCACACTTGTCTTCCCCACCACTGTCGCGACGACATGACTTTTTCCATGTATTAAATTTTCCGAAGAAGCTGCGCGCCTCGTCGTTTCCTCTCGCACGCTGGAGTTATTCTTCTTGCGAAAATAATAAACGAGACGTCATTACGCAGTACTGTAGGACGAAAATAGAACATTTTTTTGGTAAAATTTCTTTACTATTTGCTAAGATTTCTACGTAATTCCTCTTACATGGACTTTCATGTTTCTGTTTGAAGTAGTATATTCAGTCGTTGATTTTTTAAAAACACACACCATAAAACTCTGATTTCTAGCCCAGTTCTCTGTTAGCTATTATCTTTCCTCCCTTCCATGGTCCTTGTTAAACTCATGTCTGTAACTTTAGGCTTCTAAAAACGCGAATCTTCATAAATTCAAATCTTAATTTTTTAATAGTTTCTTTCAAATACTGACAAATTTGCAACTAGTTCAATAATAATGCATGTAGTTACTTTTTCCCACTCTTCCTAAGAAGTAATTCCAAGTTTGGCTACGTACTACACCCACGCTGTAGTTATGTTACTCATTAACTTCAACGCGTAAATAAAATAAAAAAGCTGATGCTTAGTGAGACAATAGACTATGCAGATCTTTCATCACCAAAATTTTTTTTCTAAGACAATGATGGAATTTTTATATCGTTTTTAATCAGAGGTGTGAGGAAAGCTGAGATTTCTTTCTAAAAGCTAGAAATGAAATTTATTAAAAAATTACTAAATATATCAGGTTCTAAACAAAATTTACTTAAAATAAAAACTAACCAGGAAATAGAATCATAATAAATCCTCCTAACTGAATAATAATTATGCAGGGAAAATCGAAACTCTTTCAATTCGGCGGCCGAACTACACTTCAGGGTCTGTTACTGATACTGCCATAAGCATTATTATTGTAACTATAATTCTCATAGTAATATCGTATTCTTACATGTGATAAGTCCAAAAATAAAGAAACATTCAGATCAGACCGTCAGTTATAAGAACATTTTTAATATCAGATTAAAAAAGTTACGCCAGTAAATTTGAAGACGAGAAAAAATGTTTCATTTCGATTCGCTCAGGAAGGAAAACAAAAACCGAATATGCTGTTACATTTACTACTAGTTGGTGTTTTATTTTTGCTATATAATTATGTGTTGTATTTGTGCAGTTTTTCTCTAAATAATAAAAATTATAATTAAACAACTTAATGAAACAGGCTTCTGTAACAATGTGAACTGAAAAGTTAAAAATAATTTTTAAACATTAAGATTTTGTTTAATAGTGAAACGATGTCCCACAGTTCGGTATAACTTAATTTTCTGAATAAAATTAAAATAAGAACAAGTTTTTGAGTTAAAAATTATCTTTAATTTAAAGCCGTAGTGTGTTGCATGTCAGATTTTTTAATTTTATATCGTAACTATTAATAAAGATATACTTCATGAAAAATAAGTATAGACTACACATCACATCATACCTTTTTTACACTAAAGTTTATTTTTTGTCAATGCCTGTATTCTTATTTTAAGCTTGTTCAAAAAATTAAGTTATACCAAATTTTCGCTGTTAAACGAAATATTTATACTTAAAGATTGTATTTAACTTTTTAGATCACACAGCTAGAAAAGCGGGTTTTTATTTTTATTAGTCTTAGCATTTCATGTACGACAATAAATTTAAAATTATTACGTTCACGTTCGCGTGACTTAACTATTTCATTTAACTCTACCTGTTAGCTTGGAGGAATCAAATTCTTCTGTTTGGAGACCATTCGGTGCCTTTACTCGAAGCAAACGACTAGTTGATCGAAATCTAAGCAGTCTTTGTTTAACATAGGAAGCTGTAGACCGTACTGAACCGGACGCCTGTTTGGTAGTAACCAAATCAACACTGCTATCTACTATATTGCATATCACACAGGCGACTACTTCCTGCATTTTTTTAACTGTCAATGCAATAAGAATAACTGAACATAGCTATGAAATTATTGTATTATAATCGGTTCTTAATACATGTGAAAAATTTCAAATAATTCGAATACCTGGGACCAAGTGAAAATTGAGTTGAAAGATTCATACATACATAATGGTCAAGAAGAGCGTGTTAAAATATTACTTTCTCACTGCTTCACTCACGAGACTCTTAGTGTGTGTAGTAATGTGTTTGGGTATTTTTTTAACTATCAAATCGTAACATTTATATTGTAGTGCCTTTGTAACATTTACCCTAAATTTTTTCCACAATTTCGTTACTCTTATTGATGTGTTAATCTATTACGTAGTGGTCTGATTAACGTCTTCCGTGTATTCTAACGTAAAACGTAATGTTTTTCAGAAAATTGAAGAAATAAACAATCAAAATTACATAGTAAAGTAAAGAATATTCACAGAATTCAGAGGGTGGAGTGTTTACATGCGTTGTTACGTGGCCATTCGTGCGTATCTGGTAAAGGTGTGTGCATGTGAGATGCAGTGAGACCTGTTAAACATTTCATCCGTCCACGGTAACTTAGTATCATAAGCTATACCACAATTTTAAGCTACACCATAAGCATTAAAACATGAAAACTGCCTTACATGTCGTTTCGATAGTTCTTGCAAGATGCCTGGACAAAGTGACAGACAAAGAGTATATAAAAGTATACGTAATCGAAACGGATCGACTTATATAAAAATCAGACCTAAATGCAGCAAGTTGCCGCTTTTAATTCTGTCAAAAAGTTCCGGTATTCAGTTCGCGTTTTCAGGGAATTAATGGTCAAACAAATGAACAGTAAATCAAATTCTAGGATTCTCTCGTAATTACAAACGTGACAATCTCAACGTGACATGTGATTTAATAGCGTCGCATCGCTTCCATTACCATGCAAACATGTTGATCCTCCATGCGCCTAATGAAATCGGTGGCGGAATATTGGGTCAGTTATTCCCACTCAAATAATAATAATATGCGACACGTTAAGAGATTATTCGTATAACCACACACGAGGTAAATTTTAATGAACAGAACTGTTTAGTCTTTTCTGGTGGTGTATGTAAGAAAAGTTTATTACAAGCATTGCTTGTATTTCGTAATAATATATGCAATATTACCTTTCCCATCAATATGTCTCTGAAAGCGCATCAAGAGATACTTCATTATGAATTAAGTCTTTCTTGGAGAACAGCTTCTAAACATTGTTCTCGGATGTTCTGCCATATATGACGTTTTAAAAGCTACATCCGCTGTCTTCTTCAGGTGAAATAGTAGGTTGAAGTGGCTACTGTGAAGAATATTTAGTTGCTTTATTACATGTTTATCTACAGTAAGTATCAACACAGTCACCCCGCCGACAGAACACAATTTTGTCTTCCTTAAGATGCTTATGATCTCTATTCCAACCTGAAAAGGTAAACAAACTGTTTGAAGTCGTAAAAAGTGGGTAAAATCAGTGTTTCTTTAATATTTATATTGGATTCTGATCTGCCCGGTATCAAATTTAAGGTTATGTACAAACCTATGTACGGCAATGAATTATTATTATAGGTTTCTCAGCGTTAGTAAAACTCCTAACATGTTATTTATATTTTCATCTTGTATCGAGATAAAAAGCATAGTTGTACCTCCTAACACTGCTTAATGCCTAATCATTTTCTATTAAAGAACCGAGGAAAATGTGCTAATACTTCAATCTATGAAATATATGGTGTCTTATTACATTTATTAAAAACCTGTTTCGTGAACAGAAGAGTTTCTTATTCTAACAGTGATAAAGTTATCTCAGATAATAGCACTTTGAAGTCTCCTAGGAATTCATTACCCGCAACCCACACTGGAAAGAACAAGAAAACCTTTCACACTCCCTTGAGAGATCAGACAGGCTCATTATAGATCTTTCTCTTCGCCACCAAACAGTAATCTTAGAGATAGCCGATTTTCTAACATTTGCTTTATCTTCGTTAAACTACAATGAGAGAGTGAACAAACGACAACAGACGAATGGAAAATAACCGGAAAAGCACGAGTCGAGTTTCCTGTAATTAAGCTTTCGTATCCTGATTAAGTTAATTTATATTCCGTGTGTGGTTGATCAGACGGCAAAAATCAGTCCCCGACACATTTTCAGGATTACCAACAAATGTTTTATAGGTAGTTGAGAATGTAATATAATTCGAAATTAGGGCCTTGTATTAATATTGCAACATAAACTCAAAACAATTACTTTTTGCTGATTTTGTGCACAACGGGCAAAGGGTGTTATACGTAATTTTTTTTAGTAATTGTGATTTAAGTATAGAGTATATTCGATGGTAGTGAAAAATTTCAAGTTTCTAAGGAAAACGTTTCTGGCCCAGTAATAAAAACAATCCAAAATTGGCGGGCTTGACGCCAACTCATGTGTTTATTTTCAAATGAACATTTTATTTAAATAATAATTACTCTTCCACTTAAAGCTAAGCTTGGTATTCAACCCAAAGGTTGGTTGGACCCTCCCGTGGGTGGTATGCTAAGCCTCACCCGGTAATCCTGTCGGGTAAAGGAGATTCGTTTAAGTGCAAGAGGCAGTGTGTGACAAACGGACAGGCAGTTAAGAGAAATCGATCCAGCCTTTAATAAACGTTAAAAAAAAATTAACAGTCTCTTTGTGCATTAACGACACGCAGCAACTTGAGGTCTGAAAGATGAAGCCAATCACCTGTGAATTTTCTGTTGCTTCATCAAAACTACAAGCGTCTCCGGAAATTCGGATCGTATTGCATCCGTCACCAGAAATCTACCACGTATACGTCCCACCTTGAGTTACGATCACAAAGTATAAAGGACCGATTTATAAAATGGAACCAGTTAAAAGAACGGTAATCATATTTTTCGTTACGTGTATTATTAAATTAAATTAAATTGCAATGAAGCACATGCTCCCGTGGCAATTTCCCTAAACACCCATCTTCCCCCTTCTCTGCATCCACCTTTACAATTTCAACGTTTTTGGCAAATTATTCATCATTTCTCTTGGTACCTTATTCCAATCCCTGACGTGCTTACCTAAAAAAGAGAATCTTCCTTCACCCTTGTGCCTCAAATCGAGTGTTAATGACTTCATATTAGTAAGTGGATTTCATGTGTAGCACATTGTATAAGTGTTTATTGAATTGAATTGTTGATTCTAGACATTCCTGCATCAACTTGTTTATTTTATGGAGGGGTCCTCCCTCTGCCCACCACGTGGTAAAACCACTTTTCTAACTACTAGACTGAATCTGGTGTCTAAATGGTTAGCGCTCAGGTCTAGCATCGGGAAGAACACGGATTCGAATACGGGCTTGACCATCCAGCTATCATTTTTCCACGGTATCCTGAAATCAGTGGAAGCGAAAGCAGAGAAGGTTCCTTCAAAAGTTCATCGCCGAATTTCTATCTCTTCCTTACCTATACTCCTTTCTCGGCTCGACGTTGGTAATCCAATGAACAAAAAAGTTACATACAATGAACAAAAAAATTACAACATTTTAAGCACGAATTTAATTTAAAAAGAGTACAAAATCTTGCTTTGACTAACGTATATTAATTTCATTTTATTCCCTCACGGTGTTCGTTTGTCTCTTTGAACCACGATATTACCCCAGCCGTTTCTGTTACCTCAGTATCCTGTTTTTGTCACAGCCTGATATTTAACTTGTGAACAGTTGTTCCGCGAAATGTATGTAGCTTCAGGCTGTGCTTTGCCACGAACAAAAGTCACAGAGGGGAGAGGACTGTTTGCCATTATGCACGTAACAGTTCACGTGGTTTAAATGTTAAAACACTTCGTCATGTAGAAAAATGGTCGAAAAGTATGTGAGAGAGCAACACATTTACTTATTTAATTTCCTGTATCTTTCAGAATCTTTATTGCGGGAATTTGTAACATATGAATTACCACAGTATTGAGGTGTTTCGATTCACTAGTCATTTAAGTTTTGGACAGATTTAGGAGTAAAGTAAAATTGAAGAGAAAAATAAAATTAAAATATTTATGAATCTTACATTTAAAAAGTCTTCAATGAAAGTGTAAGTAATTTTTAAATGTGGCTTATAGTAATTCCTATATGACCGTAGCTCGATTATAGACGAATACAGCAGCAAGACAGCATTTGAAACACAACTCAGCTATCTATGTGTTATAATTAACACTCTATTCAGTACTATTATTATTGTTAGTTAATTAATTAATGGCGATCGAAATTTCGTCCCGATGGTTATCTACCTACATACCTACTTTTGGATTTCCTGGAACATTTACTTAAAATGCTTTCACTGTTTGCAGTAAACTTCTGAGAACCTCTCTTGGTAATTTATTCCTGCTTCTGACTCTCTTAACTCGAAATGAAAGCTTTCGCAGTCCGTGTGCTTGAAATTAAGAACTGCCTCTGGTCATGGCCATTTCTTCCCTTCCCATATTACTCCTAAGACTTTTTACTAATATCTGTTTAGACCTCATAATCAATTTATTGCTCATACTTTTCCCACAATCTCTTAGTCCGTCTGCTGACTTCCAATGACTGTCAGTCCAACTCTTTTATATATAAGTTATTGACAGTGCTCTGAATTAAATTGCCCACTAAAATCTGTCAACCTTAGTTTGTGGCTTCTGAATGCCTTGTATTTGATAACCTCCTTCTGTACCAACATACTGAAGCAAAGATTTGTATCCCAGTTCCATCACTTACCTGTTATAAGCCCTCATCGCTCTCTCTAATGCATTTAATGCTTTGAAATATATCCCGTCAGCCTCCCATAGGTATCATAGAAAATTATGTTTATTATCAGACGATATAGAAAGATATTTGGATTATGAGAATTCAATAACCAATTCACCCTCACGGAATAATTACACAAAGCCTTTATTTTTCTGTGTGCCTAATAAGCTGGTTATTTTTGGCATTTATCTTCTTTCCATGCTGACCAATCAACAAAATCTCGTGTCCTAATCTGTCTGCAACTGTTCATGATACTCTTCTCTCAATCCTAATGTACACACTTTGACAATAAATTTGGCCGCCGCTGAAAACTTCTATCACTCTTATTTTACACAACCTGACATCAATGACATCCTAAGAAACAGTAACGCAATACTGGCTTGTCAGTATTGCGTTACTGTTTCCTGGGATGATATTGATGTCATATTTTACAAAATAAGAGTGATAGAAGTATTCAGCGGCGGCCAAATTTATTTTCAAAGTGTGTACATCTATATGTTATCTGTAAACAACATTATTTCTTGCTGTAAACCACTTAGAGAATAGTTGATTGAAATAATCAGCAGTATTGGCGCCTATTCTCGATTCCATTTGTTATGAAACCGCCTTTCCTACCCTGGTTATTTGCTTTTTGGCCCTTGAGACCTCCTCTGCTACCTGAAATTTATGTTTTAAACGCTTATTTGATAAATACTGACTACTAGTTTTGATTTTTTTATTCTTCCCGTCACTGGACAGTGTGGTTGTCAACCGGCATCAGAGATACTTCTTAACAGGCTGCACCAGTATCGGTGCAGAACATTGCCTAACAGCGAAACAAAACTGTTTCCGGCAAAGTTAATTAATGGTAATTTTAAATGAAAAGAAAGAAAATATGTGCCAATGAACTGTTTGATCCTTCATAGATTCCTTAAACTTGGACTCCTACACGAACGGAAATATTTTATAGATTTTTAACAGGTCATTTTCTTCTGAAATGAAAAGACTGCTTCCAAAAGTATATTGTTATCTTTGAAAGAGCCAAGATTCCAAAAACTGAGAGTGTCGTATGATCATCAGTCGATTCAATCATGCGATAGTGTGGGCTCTTAGTGTCAAGAGTACACACAGAACTCTTAACAGTCTTCTCAAGGTTGGACGGTCTATGCCGATTTTCCGCCAACTAATTCCAGCCACCCTGCGTACGTCTTTAATCAATATGCAAGCAGCGAATTTCAGTCTTTGTTGCAACAGCTTAAAGCTAAATATTTATAAACTGGTTGCCAATCCGAACACAATCTTGTTGTTTTAACGTTCGCTAGCGTTCGTATTTAAGGTTACTAGCAGCCATCGGCAACTATAACGGAACAGTATGTGGACTACCGTATTGTTAATGGAGAGCGGAATACACACCAGGCCTAAAGCGAAACGGCTCTGAAAAAACACATCTGCGCAGCAAACTTTGGACTGAATAATTGAAGGATAACTTCTGTAGCTTCCGTTACAAAATAAACGGGAATAGAATTTCTCCATTTGAAAGCCCGAGAGAAAAATGTTTTTCTTTTGCAACAGCATACACTACAGATGTTGAAAGCTACTCTGTATCTTGGGCCATTACGAGATCATGCAAAAAAAAATGATTATAACTAACCTTTTCTACGTGACGTTGCTCAAATTTTTCTTAATGCTCTACCAACATTTGCTCATATCGCTGTTTTCCATAAATTTACGAAAAATTTAATTATAGTATCTTTTGTGTCGTAGGTATTATTGAACCATTTTAAACTTTCATAACAGTTGCACTACCGTCTTTTTTAACTATTCAGTACCCTTTTGGGAAGTGGTAATATGATTTCAATGTACCGTATATGATCAAATTACATGAGCCGAACAATAAACGCTACGAATTGTTATGCTCATTGAAGTTATATATCATTAACTGTACCGTTGTGAAAGTCTGAGGCATCAGTGCTATTAACTTGGAACCTGAAAGGGACTACATAAAGTTTTGCTGTTAATAATACATATAAATTGATTCGTTCTAATTGTTCGGTGATGGTTAGTGGAGCTTTAATTGCAAACAGAACCTGGTGGTTGAGAGGTAACATTCGAGCCTGAATTTCGGTAGCACAGGGGGTTCAGATCTCTGCCCAGTCGTCAAGATTTCAGTTTCCCATCTTTTGCCAAACCCACTGCAGTCGAATGCCGGTATGGTTCCTTTAGAAGGCCATGGAATAATTCCTTCCTGTTCTTTGTTCACAATACCTTCCCGCTTCTAATGTTATTGATGTCAACGAGAAGTAAAGCGATACGTTAAGTAAAAATAATAACAAGAACTATGTGGTCTAGAATGCAGTTTCAATTATTATATCTTACAAACTGTTCAGTAACTTAATGAATTAACAAATTATTCCGGTTACTGTTGTAAGATGGAGCTAACCGAAAAGCAGAGCGGTGGGGTCGAATTAACACCCACTCACATTTATAACAGCACACTTTGCAAAATACTTCATTATTTTTTCCAAACCTGTCGTCGAGTTAAATTCGTCCTGAATTTTGAAACAAGGAACTACTGCAACGCTTTTTCATAATTTCCGGGCCAACCTCTGCTGATCATGCATTTATTCGGAAAAAATTGTTAACAACTACGGCAAAAACACTTTTCGTTTGTTATCAGTTTGTGTCCACTTTAATAATAGAAGATGAAGAATGTCTTACCAGCTTTGCTTTAAGTGTTAATCACTACAATAGGAAATAAAAACAATGAAAGCAACTTCCAGAAGTCAAATATTAATTCCAGGGGAAGTGTATTGTATTAACATTGGTATTATTTCGTCTTAGCTGCCATGTTGAATAATGAACATTATATATTACCATGATCAGCATTCTTTTGATAACTTCTCTCCACTCCCTAAATAAATTTTTATTGTGGGATTATCAACCCTATGCGATTAGAAAATTTGGGTTTATATTCGCTCCTTGCTCCCTTAAGGTATCTTCCACAGAAGAAACTGATCACTAGCGCAGATGGTATTTGAATCACGACAACTCTTCCTAAGAATTATTTACGGATATCGTCCAGAATTCCGTTTAGAAATCTAGATATAGTTACGACGCCATACATGTAGTAGAAATTTCTGCACACGACAGTTTCAATGCTGACGTAGCTATAATACTAGTAATACATGTAAGAGTCAAAAATATTCAAAGTAATTTTCAAATGTAGAGAAAGAGAGCTACTATATTCAGTGCCCCACCAAAGGAAATAAAACCTTATCTAAAAGAGCCATCAGCATTAATTCCAAAGTGACAAAGTTTCTGCTTCGGAATCTATTTTACTCCATAAAGAACATTCTTCTTGAAATTTATTAATTAAAGATTGCTGACAAAATGCTCTACCTTTTTTCAGTAAATAAGGGAATGAGATTCAAAACCGCCGATATGGTTCATCATTCTTTGTTGATACTATTTATAAATGAGCAATTAATAAGGATATTTTGAAATTGCATTCATATATAGTAACTAACGTGGAATATTAAGTATTTGGAACTAACATAGGACATTAAACATACTGATAAGCTGTTTTCAGTAGTTAGCATAATATTATTGTCCTAAATATTCGAGACTGTTTTCACGTGGAATGAAAGCGATCACATCTAATCTTAAACTTTAATTGGCCCTCATAAACAGTTTCGAGTCGTTATTGGCATAGATGTATATTGTAAATAATAAACTTCGTGTGCAATTTGATAAAATTTACTACAATTTTATAAAAGTTACTATAAAAATATTAATATTTGAGTTATTCACCAATAATATGATTAAATAAGACATATTGCCTTAGTTCCACGATGCAAAATGTTATCTACAACCCCCAGCTCTATTTTCTTATGAGTCGTTTTAAACAGGAATTACTCTTAGTTTCATTCTTCGTGCAGTGGACAAGACGTCAGACGCGTGTTGCTGAGTTTGGCTGAGCTGCTATTCAGCGTGCGTGAAGCTCCGTCAGCAATACGCAGTCACATTGAGCTAGCGGCCTTCCAAATGAGTGCTCAGCGCTGATTGGCAAATTGATTCTTGCGGATGTGTGTTTTCGTAACCGCTTGTTCACGCAAGCAACAACAAGGCCTTTAGTTATATTTCTAATTCTACACAATCATTCATTTTAAAACTTTGTGCTAGCTCGATTCTATCGCCTACCCCATCGGCAGCGAATCCAAAAGGCAAAATGATATTCCAGAACACGATATATAAAATATACCAGAAAGAGATGTGCCTATAGGAGGGGCCACATTTCACTAATTAGAGACGAGAGGTTTCAGCCGCCAACACCTGCAGGCTATATCATATGCCCGTCATCTGTCGTCAACATATATCAGTTAATCTTTTTACAAATATCATAGCCTACGCCATCCCTTTTTCTCTTTTCAGACCGCATACAGTGATTTTGCTCATTTTCTGTTGTTTGTGTGCGCGTGTGTGTGGATGTCTGTGTGACTGTATTTATCATTGATATATTTCTTTATTCCTATCAGTAAATAGCATGAGTGATCTGGTGACTCAGTTGGTCAAGGCGTGGAACTGCGGAACGGAAGGTCCTCAATTCGAATGACAGTGCCGAATGCAATTTTTATGGGACTGTAAATAGAACTTGTCCCTTGGTAAAGCTAAGACGCTGCGTGGTTAAGATTCCACACGAAACACGCGGAAGGATTAGCTTGTTATTGTAGGATAGACACGAGAGGAACATAAGCGGCAAATCGAAACTTTGTCACTCGGCAGCCGAGGTATCTATCCTTCCTGTAACTCCCTGACACATTTACTTTTTTAATAAATTGTATCCGCAGATTTATCGTCATATAGTTTAGACCTAACCCTACCATTGCACATCTAGTATGTCAGTTGGTTTTAAATATTTTGATCGAAGAAACTACTTCAATTGATTCTACTGACATTTGTTTGGACTGTAAAACAACTATTGGATGACGTGTCCTAGGGAAACTTTTATAACGATTGACCAACAGTAACGAATATTGATGATCCTGGAGAACATTTTACAGATGAGGTAAACTCCACAGTAATCAAAAAAAATTAATGAAACTCTTTCAAACTCCTCTATCAAACTGTTTGCATATTCTCTAATATGTCTAGTTTTTTAGAATTCTGGAGCGAAAATATGGAGCCTTTACAACTGCATAATTCCGTCCATCCGTCGATCTTTCCTACCGTGCGTTGCAACTTTACACCGATTGCGATGAAATTTCGCTGGAATGCGTATTGTATTAATGACAAACCTGGTATTTAAAAACTTTTTAGGGCGTCTCCCACACGAAAAAAGGAAAGATGGAAAACATTTTTTTTATCGTATACCGTAGAGCGTGGCACGGTATTAAAACAAGTTTTTACGACGTTTTTATTTAGTTGTTTATTTGAGAGATATGTGCTCCAAAAGACATTAAATATATGCCTCCAACTCCTCATTTTCAGCTACATGGCTGATAACTGTTAAAACTCAAGATGATAGCACTTGATAAGGTCTTACGTGGGCTGGTTCATAACGACGAACATCTCGATTTCTTCTATAATCTTACCAAACCGCGTACTGTTGACGATATGCTTGCTGTAGATAACGACGCTGTTAGAAATGTAAAAGAAGCCGGCCTCGGTAGCGTAAGGGCAACCGTGCTAGCTAGCTCCGCGCGCCGAAGGCATGAGTGTTTAAGTGTTGTGTCTGTAAATTTCATGTCCGTCCTGTGGTGAAACATTCATCAGGCTGGCTGTGTGGCCTCAGGTGCCGAATGCCATTTTTAAAAATAAAAAAGTGTAAAGGAAAACTGGAGGTTGACTATTTAAAGCTAATTCCGGACATGGAAAATAAATAACTAAAAGGTGCTTTCAACAAGGATAAGATACACTGAAAAGTTTTGTTTAAATCTTCACATTATTGTATTACTATCGTATTAGAATCTATGCACCGATCCCAGTGGATAGACCTAGCGCGGGTGAGCTGTTAGCGTTCTCGCCTCGCATTCGGGAGGACGCAGGTTCGAATCCCCGTCTGGGCATCCAGATTTGAGTTTTCCATGGTTTCCCCAGCTCACTCCAGGCGAATGCCGGGATGCTTCCTTAAAAGGGCCATAGCCGAATCCCTTCCCGTTCCTTGCCTCGCATCCATTCCCGCCTCTAATGACCTCAACGT
The DNA here is from genome assembly GCA_031002005.1 of Vandiemenella viatica. Classification (NCBI taxonomy): domain Eukaryota; kingdom Metazoa; phylum Arthropoda; class Insecta; order Orthoptera; family Morabidae; genus Vandiemenella; species Vandiemenella viatica. The sequence continues at coordinate 240,122,993 of CM061920.1, read as the reverse complement.
CGACAAGGCTTAAAGCCATAATGGAAAACAAAATCGGAGTATAGATAAGCCGCTAACGCTCCGGCCTAGCATTCGAGATGACGCGGATTCCATCTCCGATCCCGCCATTCTGATTTAGTTTTTTCATGGTTACGTGAAATCACTCCAGGCGAATATCGCGATGGTCATGTTAAAGCACTATCCTCTTATCCTTTTCTCACCATTGCATCCAAACCTCTTCCGGCATAAGTGGCCTTGTCAGGCCTGAAATACCTAATATAAAAGGATATTCCAGACCACAAAATAAAACTTGAGTCAAATGATAGAGGCGTATTGCACGGCAACTCGAATCTCTATTACATTTCTTCAAATTTGCTTATATAAGTTGCGCTAAGAGAATACATACTGAACATTTAAACCAATAGTGATTTTAGCCTTAGAACCCTGTGATATATCTGTCCGATATGTCCTTCGTCATGTTTCAATTATTTGTTTTGATGTACTACAATATCAAGTTAATTTTTATAATTAAAAATTTTCAGCAGCTCTGTTGGTAACCTGAAAATAATAGTGACTACATCTATTCACGAAACACCGCAATAATCCATCAATTTCGCACTACCTAAAGTTGTCATTGAAAATACCTGACTCAATTCGGCGCGTATGTAAACTTCTCGATTTTCGGTTCCGTTCGGAACGTGTCACCAAATCTTCCAAGAGAACATAAAGAGAAATATGGATAATGGAATAATTAATTCTTGTGTCAGAATGTGTGTTGCACTTCTGAGCCTCCATTTATTCCGTTGATGACTTTTCGGTAACATTCAAAGCAGGACAGACAGAATCAGCTGACAATGCCTTCATTAGAATAATTTCATATCACGTATTCATGACCGACATATTCAGTCTTGTTGCTTGGCAGTGTTACTCGTTGTATAATCCTCCCTGCTGCCGCAATCGCAGAATCTCTCTCGACACGAAGTTAGCAGCTTCGAGCCCCCTAATGAAATAAATTGTCACAATCCGGCTACGTGGATAGCGCAATGCATACCTAATCTCTGAATCAGGTGGAGACGTAAGCTGAATGACAGGAATAACACACTACATTTAAGAAACGCTATTCACAGTCTTGTTCACATAGAAAAACTTTAATAAATGTAGGCTTACTGGGGACGACTCCGGTAAAGTATACTAGCATAGAAATTTTGCTCTGAGGCTACTAAGAAACAGTAACAACAGGGACACTGCCTCTTTCTCCAGCCATCCGAAACTGGTACTATCCCTTTCAAATTTGGATTAACTGCTTACACGTGATCTCCTCTTTACGTTTTTCACTCTCCTTTTTCGGAAAAGTCACCACAAATTACATTAAAAATATGAGACGCTGCGCAACCGCGAAATGTTACCAGTACTGTAAAAATGACACAAAAATGATGGGTACACGGATCATATCTACCTAAAATGTTTCTTTCTGTCATAGGCCGTGGTTAGGTTAAATGCGGCCTGACCAAGCGAAAAAAAATTACGAATTATTATTTTTGTCCTGAGGCATCCATCACAGAAATGGAGTATTTTTTTTCAACGGAAGCAATCGATTGTCTCCGATTACTTGTATCGATATAAAGATGGCGAGCTTTGTTATACTGTACCTCTGATAAATATTTTCTATTTGTTCATTTCGGGCGACTTGTTTACAACGGAGCGAAGCTGAAAAGGCAAGAAAACATTACAACAAAGGATTTAAGCAAGATTTCAAAAGATTGTCATTGACTTTGCAGCGCCGGCGGAATCAGTAGCCAGGCTTTACCCTCGTATTTCGGCATTTTTAATTTAATTTATGGCGATTTTTAAGAAAAAGGATGCAAAACTGAAGAAGATATTACAGCAAAGGACTTAATCCAAATTTCAAAAGGCTTCGGGTGGTTGGAAAAACATGTCCCCGTACAACCTCTATGAGAACATGACAACTGGCTTGGCAGGCACTTTTTCACTTTTCTTATACGTGTGAATTCTGATGATCACATTCACAGTTGAACAAATGTGTGAGCCAATATCGCATGCAAGTTTATTAGTACTATATATTGTTTGATAAATCAAATATGAAATGATTACCAATTACTTCTTTCAAAGTTTATATTTCGTACAGACTACAAGACAACTTGTCACAAATACAGCAGCATAATTTCTGTCTGTGAGTTGGACATATAGTCTAAACTTATCCTTGTTGATTTTTCACATTTCTCACTACTTTAAAACATGTTTCCAGAAGACCGCCAAGGTTGATAACGAATACATTGCTTAGTTTTTATGGTGGAAGTTGGCGAAACTACACACTGTTGTCTAAATCTTGGCAGACAGGTCGTGAAGTGAAACAACACCACACCTGTCCATCAGACATTAACTCTTCCTGATGTGGGCTTTCTCATGACTATCTGGAGAGATGAAGACAAAATCGTGTACCTGCAATTCCCCTTCAGCCAGTAGCCTCTTCCGGCCTTCTTCTGAAAACCCACAAAAGGTCAGAAGGATCTCAGAACTAAAAATTAAAACCAATTAGCCAGAGATAAATTTTACCCACTTAACTTTTATTGCACAGATTCTTTTTACGTAGATTCACCGACCGATATTATTATATATTTCTCTCAGAAGATTCCTTCATAAAAAAAATATATTGTTTTGCTACATTCACAAATCACAAAGTTTCTTGAATATTCCCTAACTGTTCCTTCTTTAATTTCCGTCTTTCATTAATAAAAGTCACTAACAGTTCCTAACAATCACAGCATACTGTTTGTTCTGACGCATGTGGCCTAGCAACTGCTTCTAACATGAGCCAACGATTACTTTCTCTAAAAAGTGAAATATTGGCGCGATTTACTAATTCTCATTAGTGCCTACTAACTAACTTGATACTTTTGATTCCCTAGCTAACTAATTTTTCTCACTAACATGGCACTTTTACTTTGACTCTACAAAAACTCAACCTCATTTGGAGTGACTTAAAACACGGCAATTCTACTTTGTCCGACGAAAACTCAACTTGACTTGGAGTGACTATAGGAAATTCCCCACTTACGAAAAAAAACGGTAAATGACAAAACTTTACACCATCAACTTCTCAAAAAATCACGCTCAGATAAATTCAGCCTGCAGCCATACATACACAGTTCCCTACGCTGACAATTAAAGTGGTTCTCCTGCGCATGTACACATGTACACTCGTACACTGATAATCCGTTAGACACCACCTCTCAGTTTACTTTGGTGTTTATAGCTTCTGTCTAAATGTCTCATTCTGATGCAATTTATCAACGCATTACCACGCTGCGGTTGTTGCACGGAACTACTCTAGTGCAATAATTTCCCCTAGCTGTAAATTTGATATTGAACCATGTGCGAAAGCAACCAAATGTACAGTGAAAAACTGACTAATTTTCTCATTTCACTAACTCCATAACAAACTGTATTGTCTTTATGCAGTGATTGGAAGGTTGTAAGTCAGAGTTTAAAAATATCCTCGTTTCTATTATCCACGTGAAGAATTTTGAAGGGAATATTATCTCAGTGTTCTCACATTTTCGTTGTCTTCATTACATTCCTGATTCATGAAACGGAAATTCGAACGATCTATGTTTCTAAGATTTTAACCGCAAATACAGCTCCAAATAAAGAAATTTATCGTTGTTAACGGCAAAGTAACAAATAAAAATAATCTCCGGGCTGATATTAAATGAAGTTTCTCGTATGAAGTAAATTAGGTTTCGTAAGATTTTCTTGATGAAAAAGATCGATTAGGTTAACCGGATTTCTTTGATGTCTGAATCCTCTTAATCACCAGGACGAAGAGGAAATGAGAAGAGGCCGTACAAGGACTCACGGCATCATTAATTGACGCCAGGCACATACTAAAACGATCTACAGCGATTTGGCAGTAATTTCAGAGGAATACACACACTTTGAAACGTATATATTTTAATAGCAGTCCGCTAAATTACAAAAAAAAAAAAAATGTTTCCGTATGAAGATATACACTGTCGCCTGTATGGATGACAGTAAGAGTTGACTGATTTCCTAGACTTATCTGCACTAAACTACCTGGTGAAGTAGATGAATTTGTTAATTTGTTGTAGCACGATTCTACAGTTGACGAATGTAAGATGGTCAGTTTGGAAAAGTTGTCTAAATGAAGACGTCAGGAATAACAATAATGAAGTAGCATGCACATTTATTTCACGAAAACAAAACAAAAAATTCACCAGCCTTTTACAAACATACAATAAATTAAGCGAAACTTTGACGATGTCAAAATCAACAAGAGAGACAGAAGAATACTAGGGCAGGTCAAAAGATTAGGTGACGTTGAACTTTCGATGTTGCTAAAATTTTTCAGTCTTAAAGCCAATATTAATTGAAATTACAGGTTCTGTTTCTTCAGCTTTGGCATAACACACTGAATTTTATACGTCCATGCCACGTATCTTAAACCTTTAATAGATAATTGAGTTTTCTTTCTTCAGTTCATTTGATCTTTCTCATTTTACACGTACAAACATATATCTCAAGCTTAGTATATTAGTTTCGACAAAGTAGTTATAAGATTTTGTCGTTTGTACCGTGAAATGTAGCAAAACGTAAATTACAAACAGTGGCTCAGAGTAAAATAAGAACATTTACTTCCGGCAGTTGGTGGGTGAATTAAATACTGTACCTACAAAGATATCATTCCAATGGAGGAATAGAAATCACATATGTTTAAGTAATACACAATTTTCATTGCATTTTGTTTTATATTACTTTTGTGTTATATCTGCTTCATAATTAATTCTGTCATTGATTACTGAACCTCGTCACACCTGATAAAATATGTTCCTGCATTTAGACTGCGTATAACTCGTAACGTTGTGGTGACGCGTAACGTTGAAGTATGTGATGTTAAACTTATTTAGCTATGATTTTCACATTGGTTAGCTTGAAATTGGTGATACTTTTGTCAAAATCAGTTGGAATCTGTCCTGTATAGTAATTTCTGATTCTTTCCATTGCTATTGCAAGTAGAGATTTTAGAATTTTTGGAGAAATCTCATAAATTTGTTTGTCTTATCTCCTGAATCATCAATGTCGGTATCGTCTTCTCTTTCCAGCACGTTTGTCTACGTGTTATTTTCATAGGTTAGCTCTATCATCTGACCTTAAAATACCTTTCCCTTCATCACCTTTAATGTTTTTATATTGTTTTTCATTATTTATTTATTTTTAAATCAATCCTCATGTGGGCCACATCTACTCTACCTAAGGCCATTTCATTTTCTACGTCTTCGCACAAATTCTAGCAAATTTACTTTTGATTTCTTTCATTTTCCGTTTATTTTATTTATAAAATATCTGTTATTCTCTCTTACTGTTTCACCATGAGCATTTTTATGCCTTCTCGTCTGATGCATCTACTAGCAATTTTTTTCCGGCCTCTCTCTAATCTCTGTAAGAATCAGATGGCTTTAGTAAAAGCAGAGGGTTACCAGATACAAGTTTATAGTATATCCTCATTAATATCCACCTTGTATGTAAAAGAAGAAGTACAGGAAGTAATAGAAAAATTTCAATATGTCATAACTCTCAAATTCGCCAAATCACAGTGACATAAAGTTTCTTTACCAGTTATGATTATCTCCCTCTTCAGTAAATTCCATTCTTATATTTGTATATCTACGTCTAGAATATCTGCAAATTTTTTTCTCACGTGAGAGTCTTCCAGTTGATTCTCTTCAAGTCTGTTGCATCTGTGCCACTTCCTTACACTCTTCAGTTTCAGCCTGTATTTCAGAGATTGTTTACAGAGTTCGTACCAGCTACTCGGTGGTCCACAGTCTAGAACTTGGTTCTGAATCTTGTTTGGCCATCCGATTTTTACCTATATCTCCCGAACATTTGCAGATGTATATCCTTTGTGAATTATTCTTAAGTAATATAGTTTTGACGATCAGTTTCTATTTTCAAACCGAGCGTGGTGGTTGAGCGGTTAACGCTCTGGCCTCACATTCGGGAGGACAGTGGTTCGAATCCCCGTCCGGGCATCCAGATTTGGGTTTTCCATGGTTTCCCCAGACTACTCCAGGCAAATGCAGAGATGCTTCCTTCAAAAGGGCCATGACCTAATTCCTTCCCGTTCCCTGTCCCCCAGTCCCAACCTGCCTCTAATGAAATCGACGTCGACGAGGCGTAAAGCAATAAGTTAAAAAAAAATCTACTTTCAAAAAAATTCTATCAACCACGTTCCTCCCTCATTTGAGTTTCCTAGACCATAGCTTCCTATTGTATTCCTTCTCCCACTATCGTATGCCAACAGCGCATTAATTTTAGATTTTCTTATACATTTACTTATTGGATTTATTCTTTAATTTTGCAGTATATTTTCTCTGCTTCATCATTATCCTCTTAAGCAGTTCCATTTCCCTTTCTAAGTTTTCTAATTTACCTGCCATATTCAGAATTCTATTATTCTATGCTTCGACTCGTAGAATGTTGATGATTTCTTCTTGAGTTCTCTCTAATCGATTCTAGCATAAGGCAGGGTGAAAGTTTATGTTTGTACGTAAGAACGTCAGGGACTGGAATGAGAGGTGGTCAAAAATTTACCTCAAGCAATTAAATAATTTAAATTAGAATCTTTTAATAATGAACAGTGGATGTTTGGTCAAAATGCCCCAGGGCATAACCGTTATCACAATAATTATCATCCGTAATAAATTTTCCTACTTTTGCAACTCCTGTACAAGTCGTGAATGTCTTTTACTTTTAGTCCATTACCTGGAAATTAAAAAAAAAAAAAAAAAAAAAAAAAAAAAAAAAAAAAAAAAAAAAAAACCTAGTGTAAAAGTGTAAATCCACCTCTAATTATCGTAATTCTACCGAGAGCAAAATTTCAAACACAATTGATCACTGAGAATTTTTTTGGTATGTGGAATAGACTGGTGCTGTAGAGCTCCAGTTCAATTGTGATTACCTGCTACCAGGATCTTAATTCGTACACCACATTTCATATGTAACATGGTGGCGTAGTGTTTTAATAATGATGTAAGTCTCTTCTACAGCAGGTTGAGTGTCCTGTTCTACTTGTGTGGTGTTGCAGAGATGCGTGTGCTGCCGTGCGTGACTCTGCTGCTGGTGGTGCTGCTGGCGATGGTGTGCTGCTCCAGCAGCTCCCCCGCCGCTCACTACGGACGAGGTGGCCGCGCCAGGACCATCAGGGGCTTCAAAAACAGCGCCCTCTCCACCGCCAGGGGCTTCGGCAAGCGCGACGGAGCCTCCCCGCTAGACGACAGGGAGCTCGGCGCCGGACCAGACAGGTGCGGAACACAAACGTCAAACTTTCAATACCTTACAAATATAACCTCTTTTTAAACGAACAGAAAAAATCTGGACTATTTATTTTGTTGTCTAACTACTTTGTTTAAAACGTGCAATAGTGCAGCACATCGTAACATTACAGTGCATTTAAACGTGTTATCTTCTTCCAGTATTTTTTCACACCATTGTCTGCTAACAGGATAGTGTCGCATTTGGTAATTGTTTCTCCTTGAACAGACTTGCTACATTCAGATTTTTCTTTCACTTCCTTGAACTGCTTCTTTGACTAGTTTCTTCCACATACAAAGAGCATATTAGGGGAATATACCTCGTAACATATTCTTTTTTAGCTACAGAATGATAAAAGAGGGAGATTTACCGAAAAAACTAATCAACTTACTTATTAGACAATTTTTTCAGTAAATAATAATAAATTAATTAATTGACGTTGTCATTAATATATAAATTTATTTTTATAACTTTCTTGTCGGTATTATTGGTGCATGGAATTTTAATAATCATCATACCGTATATACTGCATATACCGTATATACTGCAATGGGGTAAATTACAGTCGAGGATAAATATATTTTATTAGTGTAAATTTAGAACACTTCGTTTATATCGTATTCACAAACGCAATATTTTACCTTCTGTGAAACAAATAATTGATTTAATTAACCTGAAACTCTACATCATCAATATACCATCAGCAAAATTGTTAAACTTGACTGAAACTTAATTGAAATTCATTGTTAATTAATTGTCCAGCTAGGTTGAAGAACATAAAATTATCTTAATATGAGAGTAGAGATTTACTCAGGCGTATTGATGCAGTGAAATATTCACGGGAGTGCAGCCGGATAGTGTCGTAAAATGATGACGTTTCGACATCCTGCAGGTCTGTTTTAGTATATTATTGCTTGAAATCACAATAATATCTAAAATAGACCTGATGAAGTCAACCGAGCAGGTTGCCGAAACGTCGTCATTTAGTACACTATCCAGCTGGTCTACAGTCTACAGTTCACTGCATAAAATTATCTTGTCATCATTACTGCATCAGTTCTCATGGCAGAACACATACATAGCTTCCTCCAACCGATATTTTCAAGTCCTCACCAGCAGTGAGCGTATGAAGTGGGGGCCTTATTCCTCTTCGACATCGAGGTCATCAGAAGTGGGAGTCAAGGGATAGGGAATAATTTCACCATCGCGTTTTGCAGGAATATTCCAGGCATTTGCGTAGGGTGGTTTGGAAAAAACACGGAAACCCGAAATCAGTAATGCCGGACGGGGACTTGAAACGAGTCCTCCCAAATCCCAGACTCGGGTTTTGTCGCTCGTCCACTAGGCTCTCCGCTGATGGGATATTCGAAGTCTTGTTATTTCTGAAATTCCTTCGCTGCATCAATGCCTGGAAACAGGCATGATGACTTATCGATTTCCTTTAGCGTCAAGAAGTCGCACGCCTGCTGAAGAATGGTAGATCTTGTAGTCAACAATGAGGAATAATGTCTCCATAAGTCACTCAATGGACACCGCTCCTATTTCGCTGAACCAGCAGAACAAGTAGTATCTCTGCTTCTTTAAATCTAACGAGAACAAACAAATTAATTGCCTGTCACCGGTCCAAAACCAATTAACTAGCATAGCTCAGTAGTCAGTTACAATCAGATAACGAGTTTATGGTTTGAAATCCCCACCAGATAACCAGATTTAGATTTACCATGCTTTCTAAAATCACTTCAGGCAAATGCCGATATGGTTCCTTCAAATAGCCATGTCCTATTTTCTTCCCTTTCAGACGTAGCGTGGTGGGTGAGCGATAACGCTCTGGCCTCGTAATCTGGAGGACATCGGTTCGAATCCCCGTCCGGGCATCCATATTTGGATTTTCCATCGTTTTCCCAAATCACTCCAGGCAAATGCCGGGATTATTCCTTCTCATTCATTGTCACCCAAACCCTTCCCGCCTCTAATGACCTCGACGTCGATGTCATAAGTAAAAAAAAAAATGTTCCCTTTCCTTGCTTCCATCCTCTCCCAACTCGAATAAAAAAGACAATCGGATTACTGTTTATTAAAAAATGTTTCCAAACAACAAGATAAAATTTTCACACTGGCCATTATCAATATACAATTATGTACAGCTTTTTCGTTAGGTAGTAACACCTGAGCCCAGTCATCATCATCATCATCATCATTATCGTTGGGGACCATCTCCAGTTTCCCGGGTGTGATTTACGAGCCTTGGTTGTTGTAGACGATCGTTTTCACTGTCTCCTGTCCAGAAAAGTTTCTCTGTCCGCGATGTATTCCCAATTCCAGCCTCTTCTCTCTACGTCCTCCTTCAGTTGGTCTGTCCATCTTCTTCTTGGTCTTCCCTCTGGTCTTTTGCCAATTATCCTTTTTTCCAAATAAGTTTTTGGTAGTTTTGTACTAGTCATTCTCTTGACATGCCCAAACCACCGAAGTCTTGATGACCTAAGTCTCTTTCCCATGGATTCCCTTACCTCTAGGTAGGATCTAATCTCATCATTGGAGGGCCGTTCTAAGAAACTTCATTTCACATGCTTGGATCTTGTTAAGGTCCCTTGATGTTAGTTTACATGTTTCCAAAGCATATGTGAGCCCAGTATAAGTATTGATTTAATGTTAATAGCACACACAGAGTTTTTATTGCTGCATGTGCGCGTGCTGTTGCAGCTTCCCGGTGGAGTGGTTCGCCGCGGAGATGCAGAACAGCCCTGAGCTCTCTCGGCTGATCGTCAGCAAGTTCGTCGACGCTAACCAGGACGGCGAGTTGACGCCCGAGGAGCTGCTCAGACCCGCCGCATTCTGATCCCCCACTCACCCCCTCCCCCCACACCACGTGCCATAGGCCTGTATCATGCGAACGCAATAAACACAATCTCAACATTTCGTAACCAGTTATTTTTCTCTCCTCACTCAGGGGGCTCCTATCCTAGAGAAACGAACATCCTTATCCCCGTTTGACGGAAAATTAAAGTCCAACAAAACATGTTGCTGGGGTATCACCTCATAAACAAATATCAGTTTTTTTTATTACTCCTTCATCTGGTAGTAATAAATCTGTTATTTCCTTTCATAGGTAATCGGTATCTAAACTGATGAAATGAAGATCAGACACATATTAGAACATCCGAGGTGCTTTTACTTATCCCTTTCAGGAATAAAATGTGGTCAAAGTATTTAATACAACATTGTTTCCTCCAGTTTTGTTTATCATTTAAAAAAGAATAGCATACTGAAAAACAACTTCAAAGTTTTAACAATCAGAAAGGAAATTATCTTATACCGACGAACATGATATATTCTTGATAATTATGTGGCATTTTTCATAGCAAAATTAAAAGTACCGTTATTATTTAATTCGTTTATTAATTTTCTGATAATGGCATTAAAATATTTTGTATGAATACGTTAAAGCAATCACCAGATTATATTTTCGTGACCGTTGTTCCACGTGTTTATCCTTTTTTGTTTGTCTACTATTACATCGTTTCGACATAAAATAATGACTGGAAATACATCGTTCGGCGAATTAAATTTTTGCGAACGAATAAAGTTTATATATTGTAAATACATTGTTGTTGCATTATTTTCACACAGTTGAAACATAATCCTGTAATAGCACAAATACTAAGCAAATAGTTAGCCACTGTAAAAAAGGCACGATGCCCATCCTGAAGTGTATTATATCGACTACATTAGAATAGTTTAATTAACCTTCTAATATGTTCTGTACAGATAGCTGAGATATAAATAAAATATTTGGTTGCTGACTGAGGTATTGTTTTTTAATTAAATTTCCACAACTGAGTTATCATTTCTCTAATTGAATCTAATTACAACGGACCTCAAGGCAATTCCCCCCTCATCTATCATCGTGTTTCAATAAATTTTATTTTAAATTCTTTAATTGTTTCGGGTAAATTGTTCGGCATCCATTAATAATTTACTTACCAAATAAAATTTTATCAACACGTTACGTTGAAATCAACTGCTAGCTTGGTCTCATTGTCATCTCTTCCCTTTCACGCATTACTCCTAAGTTTTTTACCAATATATATCCAGGTCTTATCGCCAAAATATAAAGTTAGTCTTAAGGCTTCAGAAACCTGGTTCACTAAAAATTTATAACTCTACCTGGTGGCAACAGGATTTGCACATTGAGCATTCAGTAGTAATTACATCTTATACCAGCCAAATATTTTTTTAGTTTAAATAAGTTACGATCTAACCACTTGTGGAATGGATTTTGATTCTGAATCCAAATTTTAGTATAAAAGCGTTCCAAACACTTTAAAATCAAAATAAAATTTCTTTAAATATTTACCGCAGTTTCCAAGAGGAAACGAAATAGTTTTAGAGAAAATCAGATCAGTTAACGAAAAATCAAACTTAAGTAAATTATACAAATGCGCCTTGAAAAAATAAGTTATTTACTTAATCACTTAAAATGGAATGACAGCGACAAGTTGTAACCAAGCTCATTCTTATTTTCAGAAATTGGTGAAAATAGCGTAGCTTCATTAGTTTTTGTCTGTATTAAGCACATTTTAATGCAGAAAACTGGAAAATTCAAAGCGTATATTCATTCTATCCACTACTAGTCTCCAGTCATGAACTAAAAGTTATTACATTAATGTTAATTTATCTCCGTTATGTGATTATGAAATCTAGGACCTGAATTATGAGCAGAGTTATTAGTTTAAATCATAGCAGAAACTAGGATTGAAAACTACAGTTCCATCTATATGCCACGACATAATCAGACAGAAAAAAAAACATTACACTTATAGCATTATATCCGAATCTCTATTTTTGTGGTATGTTTTATTAGAAGCCAGCATTAATAGCACCAAATCGAAGCTGCTAATTCCTGAATGTTGTTTTACATATAATTCACCACAAAATTTGGTTTCCCTGTACCACATGTATTCCAACCTGTAGGTACAATCGCACATACACTAAACGTTGTAAAACTGAAGTACAAAAATTAATTAAAATGCTTTGAAACCTTCCACTGCTACCGAAAAATCTTAATGAGACATTCCACGAAATCGATTAATTAATTGTTGTGATTTCTTGTACATAGATACGATTCAATCGTATAAGCGGAAAGTTTTGAAAGTTTTATCCATTTTCAGAAGAGCGTACTCTGCAAAGAACCTTGCGCTGTCCGTAAGATTTCTTTAGAACTTGTCGACAGAATCTGAGGAGGCATCAGAAACGCCGCTGTTTCAACATTACAACGATAGCCAGCGAATACTCTTGAAGCATATTCTGAACCAGTTAGCTAGAAAAAAACCTTCAACTCCAAATCGACTGATTTCTATCGGAAATCATATTTTATTTTATCATATATGAAACTACTAACAGACATTTAAGTTATTTTTTAAAAAAATCTATCCAAACATTCAAAAAGTAAAAACCGTAATTCATGTTTATCTACGAGCCACACATAAATTTGTCAAAAAAAACAAACTTTATTACAGTTAAAAAGTCAAAACAACCAGAAGGGGAAATAAAAATAGATTACGAATTTCTCCTCATTAGTTCCACAGCATCAAAGAATTGTAAACGCTGTAGCCATGTACGTAGTTATCTTACTGTAAACTAAAATACCTGCAGCCCTTCTTTACTTGCACAAATTAAGTTTTCACAAAATACATAACAAATCGACAAATACTATCAAAAAAGAACCAAAACAACGTAGAAAATTCCATCAAATGCTGAAGTATTGAAAATGATACTCAATAACACCAGTCTGATGAAAAAATGTGTTTGGTGGAGGATTGTATCTAGCACAATCGATAGTGCAATTGGCCGTAGAAGCACCACGTTACGACCATTACGCAAGGGAAAGCAATTACACTGGTCATATATGTCACCAGAGTTGATGTGATTGCCTCTAAAATATACGCACTAACATCTGGAACAAAGTCATACTATGTGAGCCAGTAAACTAAAAAAATCAGGGAAAAACAATATTCACAATCACACATGTTACTTGAGTATTGTGTCACATTTACTCTGGGTAGTCGATTATTTTTTTTCATGAGAACAAGAACAGATATTGACATATCACAGTTAAGACTTCAAAAATTATAAAGAACATTTTTCCTTACCATGGCAGGCTTGAAAAATGAAACAGTTTTTCTGAATTATTTTAACTTCAACTGATGGACACTGCCATTACTTTCAAGCTATTTATCGATTGGAATGACAGTTACTGCATGACACGCAGTTTTTTTGTATTTTCTATTAAACAACAGCACAGTCAATTCACTACATCGAAATAAAATGTTGATCTCATTATGATTTAGTGTGTTAATGCAGCATTTGATAAACGATATAAATGGTAGTAACGTGAGGCACGCAAATGTGTAATAACAGCTTTTCATTGACCAATGAACTTGAGAAAGTAATGCACCTAAAAAAATGTAAAATCAGCATGAATCGTGTGTTTTATATATATAATTTATTTTCCCATATACAATATAGCCCATCACCTAGAATCCAATGTGTATATATACTTCCACCTTAGTATTCAACGTGTACACAGAATTCCACAGTGACATAAACCAAGTACACAAGAACATCAAATTCACCATCGAAAAAGAAACAAACAACCAGATACACTTCTTGGACACAACAATTAAAAAGATAGACAATAGACATAGTTTCAGAATCTATAGAAAACCAACCTCCACAAACGCAATTATACATGCTACCTCCAACCACCCCATCAATCACAAACACAATTATACATGCTACCTCCAACCACCCCATCAATCACAATTAGGCTGCTATCAGATATATGCTACACCGAATGAATGAGATACCCTCACTAAAGAAAATTACACAACAGAATTAAACAATATTCTATTGATAGCATCCAAGAATGGCTATAACACAAACATGGTGCAAAAGATGAATTTTGAGGCTAAATACAAATATAACCAACAAACACACAAGACTCAGCAAAATGTCCAAACCACAGTCACAAATTCCACATAAAAAGAGAACCAGCAATGCTATACAATAACGTACCTGAACACAAACACACACAGGATCAGTAATATTTTTAGAAAAATGGGAATAAATATAGCTTTCAGAACTGATAATACCATTCAAAAACAGCTCAACAGAAACACAGAAGAAAATAAGTATCCACAATCAGGGATATATAAACAGACTTGCCAACAGGGTAAGGCCACATACATAGGACAAACAGCGAGGAAATTTAAAATCCTATACAAAGAACACTTGAGGGCATTAAGGTGCACCAACCACTCTACATTTGCAGAACATCTACTTGAGAACAAACACGAACACACTGAAGTAAGGAAAGACATGCAAATACTGAAAATTAATAACCACAACAAAAACATGCTGACAGTACAAGAAAATTTCTACATAGAGGAAGCAATATATGAAGGGGAAAATATAATCAATGACTACATTCACCTCACGAATCAGACTTTATTCAAAACACTTAAAACAATTCCATAGTATATGTAAAACACACACACGCACAACGCTAAAACATAGATATAATTTAAAACACAAACAAACAAATCGATAAGATACTTGCCGGAAATTATAAGCATCTCTGAACACAGTAATGTAAACAATAACAAATGCTCGTACAGTGGTTACACAAACAGAAAATTGCGTAAACAATAGTGTGTTTTTCAAAAATGAAGAAAGTTTGTACGAATAGAAAGACACCACAGTATATGTACAGAACGCATAAAAGCAACAGAAAAAGAACTGAAATGGAACTTCCCCAGTAAAAATAGGAAACAAAAACTGTAAGTAGAATATAATATGCATAGCACTTCATAACAGATTAGAATTATAAACATACTATAAACAACATCAAAGCATGTTGATAAAACTGTTCTAGGGCACCGAAGATGATTGAATAAATCGAAACACGTCTGCCAAAAAACGAAGTTTTTTAGTTAGCGGATAAGTCACAGAAACCTTATTACACACTTTAAAGTCCCAAAATAAGACTACTTTACTGCTACTGTTTCTACTGTTATTAACAGACTGGGTAGCGCCGCTACTACTTCTAGTATTAGTAGTAATACCACTATTCGCACGGCCTCTCCAGAGCACCTGGAAGCTCCTCCGGTGATTCATGAAGCTCGTTGCAATAGGATACCTACCATCCGTCCGGTGTTGTGAAAGTCATACTTCCACCTTAACCTTACAATTACCTTCATTTCTTTTCCTAGTCGTAAATGTGTTGGTTCTCTTTTGCTACTATTAGAAGCCTTTGATTTCACTCAGCAGTTTTCATCTCTGCAAATTTCTTTTTCCTAAATTTTGAGGCTAAATCAGCTGCCTCGTCCAGTAAATGTCACAAGCTTTCGTCACGTAGTATTACGAATATTCTCTTCACTCTCCTTCTCGGCGAGCTCTCAGACTGTCTGTTATACCTCATTCCCATACCACGTGCTCCGGAGTACTCTCTTCATCACATTTGTACCTGCTAGAGCCCACAAATTTTCCGATTTCGAAGGAAGCTATTGTTACGACCCACAACTAACAATGTAGCGGAGAAAGTTGAAGTTACTTCATCTTTAATCTCTCCTCTTCGAACATACGTTCTCCTACCTGTTTCCATTCTTATTACCATTCCACCAACAGCAACTTCTGGTTGTGCATCTCAGATGTTGCTTCGCCAACTATAATTTCTACAATTCTGTCTTGTTTCCCTTTTCGGAGACAGTAAGTCATTTCGTTCCCTCACTTCAAGGTCCAGTAGTCTGAAATCAATAGCAACGATTAAAGCATTTGTTGCCATGGTTCAGTAAGCTTCTGTCAACCTTAATAGTATTCCTCATTAGAATAAAATTGTATTGTGGTGCAGTCTCGTGGTACGGATATACATCCAGTTTCCCTATAGACTTTAAAGTTGGATTATTTCGTAATAGTCATTAAAGTAGAAATTTTGTTGTTTTATTTTATGGCTGAAAAAATAGAAAAATTTTGTAGACGGTTCATTAGCAGCTTATTGCTGTTTTTACGGTTTCGTTCTTTCTGGGTGAAAAACGGAACCCTTATGGATTCGTTCGTTCGTCCGTTAGTCAAGCCGTCATAAGATGTGAATCCTTTATTTTAGAAATCTGTAATTGCGCACTAATTTATTTCTAGTTACCTTAAGAGCAACATAAAACAAAATTTTCGAAAAATCACGGCACTTAATGTAGTTATGTTGATTTAGGAGGAATGAAGTAAATATTTACTTTAAATGGCCTTTATGGATACCGAGTAAAAGCTACAACCAGACGACTCTCAGAAGTTTAGGCATTTACTTTTTATTTTTCGATATATGCAATCTTTTAGCGAAAAATCATAGAAAATACATCATTCCTTCCTTTATTTACGTAATAACTAGTCCGAAAATTTTTTTTAACCTTTACATTGATTTGCAGCCTGCTAAAGTTTACAAAAAAACCTATAGCCATCTCTCTGGAGTTTACTGGAGATTTTAACCAACTGTTTACAATGTAAGCTTCACGGGTGTTCAGCCGTTCCTCACTAGGCGGTGACTTCCAGCTTACAACACCTGAAGCTTTCCGCACGTGATGAAGACAGCAGAGTCAGCTGTCGAAACGTTGTGTTTTATGACGCTATCCGACTGAACACCCGTGAAGCATACATTGAATCAGTATGCAGGGAAAGTCTCCACTCACACAGCAAATGGATACTTAACGTTACAAAGGTACAAAGTGTCTAATTTGTGTATTGTAAGTGAAACAAAGAAAATTATGTGTATTAATGAATTGGATATTTTATTTATCATAAATTTAGTGAACGGCACAAATGTCATCTCTTCATCATTCACATGAAAGATTTTCACGATATCAATAAAGTTAAGGCATAAAAATGAGAATAAACGTGAAAAATTAATGAAACTGAATTTTCATAAGTAGTATACGCCACATATTCTTCGTAAAGCTGTATATAGTATTCCTTATGTTTCTCTTTAGGCAAATAGGGAATCATAGCCTCAAAATCCTTCTTCTTTTCAGCAGTCATTGAATTAAATGTGTAACTAACTTCAGATACCGCAGATCGTTTACTTTTTGCATGCTTTCCTTTCCTCAATCTTACGGCCAGCATCACATTCACTGAACGATTCCTACATCTGACGAATCGTAGTCTATGCTGACAGATTTGGATATACGTAATAAGATTTTCAGTATTGCTGATCAGATCTGCCACAGACTGAATATCAAAGAAATTTGAAACTCTCATAGGTATTACTTTACATGGCTTGACTATTCTACTTTACTTACCTATCTACTATATAATTTCGTAAGGTCACCCACTCACCTCGATAGCTATTGGCTGGAGAACCCTGTCACGTGTCAGCCTTCGCTCACAAAACAGCGACTAGAGATACCATTAGGAGGAATTCGTGGTTGTGTCTACAATTTAATAACCAAGCAACTGCTACCAAATTAATTGGCATAATACATTCAGTTTGCTTTTCATAGCGTTTCATAGTTTAAAAAAAATAATAAATTTTACGGCTGAAAAAACGTGGATCTGCTTTTCAGTAACATGTTACTAATTAAAGCAACTTTAAAAACTTAAAAAAGAAACTCATAGTCTCTGCTGTAACCACTATTACCAATTGTCATTTCAGTTTAATTACAATTTTCACTAATGTTGTTGCTTGACCAAAATTTATGCATTACTGTTTATTTGCTTTTTAGGTATTTACTAACCACTTTCGTTATTGGTCTTTATTCATATTCGCTGTATGTGAGTTATTAGGTTATTTTAAGTGGACATTAGACCAAATATGTCACCGAATCGACTATTCTGGCATCTTATTTCTGCGGAGTTGCTCAACTGTTTCATAATATGGAATGTGTATTAAGTTCTCTGGCCGCCACAGATGCTATGACCAATGTTTACATTATGAGTGTTTGTCCAGTCTCAATAATAAACAACGTAATGCTTTCGAAGAAACAGGAAATTTTTAAATTTTGCAGAGTGAACTTTAAGGGTCAAATACAAGTCAAGTTTGTATTTAAGCAAGGTGGAGTCTACGACCTTTGAACCATTATACCATTGCACGATCTTACATGTACGTGTTTACTAACTATGTTTTAATAATACTTCTGAGTTCTTCAAGGTCAAGAGATTTTATTCACTCTAAGGGTGAAACACAGGACAAGTTCATATTTTGTCAGATCAGGTCAACCTGTTATAATCTTTGACCCTAAAAACTGGAATTATTCCAAACCCGTAACGGTACCCAAAAAATGGCCACGGGCTTTACACTAGTTATACAGGGTGTTACAAAAAAAAGGTACGTCCAAACTTTCAGGAAACATTCCTCACACACAAACAAAGAAAATATGTTATGTGGACATGTGTCCGGAAACGCTTACTTTCCATGTTAGAGCTCATATTGTGGACGGCTGTGATACAATACGCCATTCTCCAGGGCTGCATCAGCGCATCAGGGATTCCATGCGACGGAGGGTGGATGCATGTATCCTCGCTAACGGAGGTCATTTTGAACATTTCCTGTAACAAAGTGTTTGAAGTCACGCTGGTACGTTCTGTTGCTGTGTGTTTCCATTCCATGTTTAATGTGATTTGAAGAGAAGTAATAAAATGAGCTCTAACATGAAAAGTAAGCGTTTCCGGACCATGTCCACATAACATATTTTCTTTGTTTGTGTGTGAGGAATGTTTCCTGAAAGTTTGGCCGTACCTTTTTGTAACACCCTGTATATAAATCACTGGGTTTAAATGCTTTTGTCATCGCTTTTCTTTTATAAGTCGAAGCAAGGTCATGGGAGAAAGTATATCCACCAACAATCAATGCTTTATTCTTTCAAACATCCCTTTTGCTACGTGGAAAATAAAAATAAATATCGTTATGCGATTTTTGTTATGGGTAGACGAGTTGTCACTCTATTCGATAAGTTTTTTTTTATTGATTCCTGTGTTGAACATTTTAAGAATGCAATTTCATTTCCTCCCCTTCCTGTCACACTTTCATCCCACAAGCACATGAAGGACTGTAGTATATCATCTAGAAATACTCCAAAGATAGCTGGCAACGATAGAAGATCTCCAAGAGCGGCAAACATCAATCGACAGGCAGCAGGCATCACTATCAATGAACTGAGATAAGCTGACATCACTACTTAACAAGCTATGTGTCTTCCTGTGGTGGATACCAAGAACTGTTTTCGACTGCGGCGACCTGCTCTGACTTTAATATAGAGTCGCTCGCAGGTCTTACAGGTATCTTTCCCTGGTGTTATGAAGGAAAGGTGACCGATATCTTTCAGTAATATACTACGTAATACATGACACAAATCTTTGTCTTAGGAAACTTTTTCTTTAAGTGTAAATAGAGTCTTGGGTACATCCGGACTCGGGTATTCCTGATTTGATCTTCCTCTGCTGTAAACACTAACTCCACGGTGGAAAGAATTTATCATGATTTTATAGAATGAGCTTAGATTAGGTATGTTCACAATGATCCCATGTCAAGACAGTCTAAAGATGGTGGAGCGCACATACGTACAATTGTTAACAAACGATTAGTGTTACCAGCTACTGATACCATCTAGTTACTTAAAAACCCATTAGCAGTTGCCAATTTTAGCTACATAACATTTCATGTTAGTTATTACATATTGATGCAATTTTCCAGATAATACAATTGCTGCATTGGTAAACGGTTTCCATATAAAAAAAACACATACACACAAAAAACCATGAGTTTGTAATAATTACAGCTGCTTACTAAAAAGTTACAGTATTTTAATTACTTGTATATATAGGCCTATCACTTGTTCATTGACACAATTTCGTGTAAAATGCAGAGTAAAATCAATAACCTCAGCCCTGCAGTTGAAATCCCATTAATGGAGGGAAACCAAAACAAAGTTTATGAATGAGAGGGTTCAGGGACTATGCACTACAGCAGTACCTAGCAAATCAATAAATAAAACAACAGGGATCGAAATATTACTTGTGTAATAGTGTTGAAAAGTATTAGAATTAGTGTTTTTGTGCCCATTATATGGCTCTAAATGTATATGATGAGGAACGCAAAATGCTTTCACAATCTGGCTGGAATTCTGAAGAACATTTCGTTACGTATTTGTGCTTGCTCATCCAGTAATCAGCTGTGATGCTTATCGTTTTCCCAGTGGCGGGCAGGCAGCGAAGTTCGGGTGGTTGGCAAGGGGTAGAGGGACGGATCAGATGGCGTGGTGAAGAAAAACGGAGCTAATAGCTTTGGCCTGCGCCCAATTACGTTTTTCTGTCTTTGGTATAAAACTGCCGTTCCTCCCGGAGTTTTCACAGCGAAGCATTCTGCCTTTCACTGCTCCGGAATATTTTTCGGCGAAGGTCAGAGATGTGGATTGAACACGTACTGTGGCATGAAGAGCCGGTTGAAATTACAGTCCTTCTGCATGCTCTTAAACCTGAACAACAACAGCAATAAAACCACACAAGGCAAAATGTGAAAGACAGAAAGCGAGGTTAGAATACATCAAACACTTGATAAGGGATTAAACAACTATCACCAACTGAGCTTTCATTAATATACACATGAATCTCAATGGTCTGATTGAACCTACGATTGCATAACGAAAATAAAAAATATTTGTGCTACTGTGTCAATAAATGGCAAAGTCATGTAATGGAAATATATTTTCACCGAGTGTAGTAGATACACTTACTGACTTCTGTTTTCAAGGATTTACCGAACGGTTTGCGTGTCAGGGTTGAACTCGGAGAGAAATGAAGATTTTATTTACTGACCGAGGAGTTAGAAAATGACCAGTAAAGTCTAGGAAATATTTTGAAAACTGAAAATTACTAATTTAATTATATTACCTGAAATTTATTCACTTACAGCAACCTAAATTCCATACAAAGAGAAGATACAATGCGTAGAAAAATCAGAACCCTGTACTGGCAAACCGACAATTGCATGAAATTTCTTTATTATGTTGCAAATAGTTATTCAGAGTAAACTAAACATCTAAAAAAATTTTAGACTTATTATAACATTCACCTAATATTTCGGCCAGAAATAGATTTGCTAGGTTTTTCTGCCGTTGAAATTTAATTAGATTAATGCTGTGCTTTCTGTTCTCGAATTTCGATCAATATGTTTGCAAGTGTTTTTCTTCTGGTTAGAAGGTGTATAATTAAGAAGTAGAAGCTGTTTAACATTTTCTATTGATAAAGCCATCGAACTCAGGGAAACTTTTCACTCCATTTGAGAAGCCATCGTCGCAAAGCAAAAGCATAACCTTTTGTGAACTTTAGTCTTCAGAATGTGACAGAAAGCTCCTGGGAAGAACTTTAATTTTTTCGAACTCTCCAGCTTTTTGTTCACAAGCTTAACAATAACGGAACCAGCTGTCTGAAGGAACACAATGAATCAGAAGCGCAAGAAAATAAAAAAAGCCCAAAGAAATGAAACAAAATCTACAAACAAACCGAAGACATCGAGTTAGACCTACAGCATTAATAGAAGAACTTTGTCGATGAAGAGAGTCGCTTCATCAGCCATGTGTCTTCAAATGTGCCAAAAAGTTTTGTAAAATTCAATAAAAGTAATCCTGCAGTAATTATAACAATTTTTTAAAAATAGGACGGAGTCATTGGTAGCAATAAAAGTTAAAGAAATGCATTGCTGAGGCTTAATTATAATATCCTTTCGAACAGATAATTTCGAATAGAAACGTAAAAATGACTTTTTCAAAGCTTGAGCAACAATAACGTCACTACATAAGTTTCAATACGAAGGAATCACACTTCTTTCTAATAAGTTCTCAACAGACTGTCTTTCAATATTATTAATCAATTTTCGAAGAATAATATTTTAATTTTTATTTCTATCCTTAATCGTTGCGTTAGTTAAGTATAAATGCACAATATAATTTATTAATTTGTTCTGTCAATGTCTTGTAATATTCTGTTAGGTTTACTCAAACCTCAGATGGTTGAAATCTAGTTCATGTCGAAAAGAACAAAAAATTGAGCACTAACGGCAGTAAGAATTTTCTTAATAAACTTTCACAGAAGTTGTTTATCACTTAAAATTAATTGAGTTGTACGTAGCGAAAAAGTCTATCATTAAATCATGTTTTAATATCACTTTCTACTGATCGTTGCAATGCCTCTAGCTGGGTATACGTATATCTGTAAAACTGAAATAACACAGTAACAGGATAAATTCTTAATTTTCTCGAAATCCTTGTTGTGTCACATATTTAAAGGAAATAGGTTTTTTTGAAGAGGAGGCAGACTGAACCTTATTTTTGTAAGTTAATCAGCTAATAAAAATGACATTTTTTGAAATATCTGTCTAACTAATTTATTTCTCTGAAATTGATTGAACCGATGCAAAATTCATTTAGTTAATTGTACGAGCCTCCAATCATTTCCGGGTTAATGTAAATTCTGCAGATAATTCGTAGCATTTCGGTTAACTGAATACACAGTTCCTGTATTTATTTCAAGTTGCATTATTTGTTGCATCAATGTATGGATGTAGTTAGACACTTATTGCTTAAACATCTAAACACTTAGCTGGCTAAAAGCTTTGATCTTTTATATGTGGGTCTATATTGGGCCTTAAATTTGTCAACACTAGATGTCGCATGCTGCGCACTTAACACGCAACTACAATATCTCTGACCATAGCTTTTAATGAAAGCATTCAAATCAGTTAACAGTAATGTTTCATTCTCCACGCTAAACAAAACTTGAAATATTCTTTCCTTTAATTCGGGGGATTTAGTTTTTAAACACCATAGATGACCGTATTGGATTTGAGAATAACCAAAAAACATCAGATTCTTTTCAATCAAGATCCTTGGCAGTACAACATCAATGTCTCTGGTCACAATAAAAGCGTTAATTTACTGAATTATTATGCTGGACTCATTTTTAATATTTGTATAAAAGGCTGAATCCGCACAGTTAAAATATCTGGAGTTTGGGGCAGAAATTATATTCACTTACGTCATAGTTATTAATGTTATGTGGTTTTTAACATCAATAGAACTTTGTATTAAGCCTTTAGTGTTGGAAATATTAACAGTTTAGGAACATTTTCGTATTACATTCTGCACTGTACGAGTGAGTTTCAGACATAACATAGCTTTTATACATTTGGTGATTGGAGCTGAAAGTAGATTAATTTCGTTCACAGTAATTAATAAGTAGGCTGATGGTTTTTAGCATCAACAGAATTTTGTATTAAGTCTTTCGTGTTGGGAAAAAAACAGTTTAGGACAACTGAAAGATTTTTGGCATTACATCCTGCGCTATACACATGCGTTTCTGGTGAAGGACGGCGGCTCGAATCCCCGTCCGGGCATCCAGATTTGGGTTTTCCATGGTTTCCCCAAATCACTCCAGGCTAATTCCGGGATGCTTGATTTAAAAGGCAATGGCCGAATTCCTTCCCGTTCCTTGTCCCCAGTCCCATCCCGCCTCTAATGACCTCGACGTCGAAAAGGCGAAAAGCCATAAGAAAAAAAAGAGTTTCTGATGTAGACTAGCTTTTATTTATTTTATATAATTTATTAAGTTGGTTAGTAATAAATTTTCTACGATAACTGTGGCGCTGCAGTTTGTAACTCGATGAGACAAATTTAAAGTTAAAAATATATTTATATCCATCTTAGTTCTCCAAATATCAAATGTCAGAAATTAGTTATGGCGACGATTATATTATGGTCCAGGCAGTATTTCAATCTAACCATAACAGCTAGGAAGAAAATAAAACACCCATCGTACATGTCCAGCGTGTAGTTCCTTGTGACTTTGTCAAAAATTTCCTCGTCCAGGTTGCATATAAAACCAACCACTTTGAGGACACAATATCCCAAAAACTAAGGGAGATATCGCAACATTCAAGTGGCTTATGCAAATAAAAAAAAAAAATAATAATAAAAAAAAAAGAACAATCTAGGCCGCATTTAAACCTACCATCATGCCTGTGAGATACAATTTATTGAAACGTATAAACGAGATATCAAAAAAAAAATTCAATTTCGATTTGTCTTATGGAATTACATAAGAATCCACAAAGAAATTGAGGCGCCTCGGTTATCGTAGAATCCCCGATATTTGCATGCGTGCAAGAGCTTTTTTGCCCTTGTAGCATGGTTGATGCACTTATTGTTGAATTATTTTTTAAAAAACACATGTTTCTCATTGGACGATTAATGTTGTAGTAGTAGAATTTGATTTGCTGGCAAAGAAAATTAAAGAATGTTCTTAAGATCTATGAGGATACCTTTGACAGTGAAATATGACATACGTAAATTGAATTAGGGCAAACGTAAGCGGCCAGGGGAAAAACTGGGGCTTATAAAAATTGCCACAGGGGCGTGCACTCGATCCCAATTGAATCAGATGTGAGTTTCCAACATAATCTAGCTCTTATTCATTTTATAAATCACTGCGTTGTTTAGTAATGTAGTAATACAGTTTCTAACCATGGTGCTGCAATTTGTAACTCCATGAGACAAATCAAAAGTAAAGAATAATTTTTTGTGTATCTCGCTTAGTTCTAAATACTTGAAATATAATTCTGAATACTCGATATTCAACTGTACAGGTACGGGACAGAATTTAATTATGAGGTCCAGCGCCAGATGAAGTAGTATAATGAGAAAATTTTCAGCCCCAGCTGCAGATGAGGCAACATATTGAGACAAATCTGATGTTTGATACTGTGAAAATTCAGTTAAATTTGACTCAGCAATTTTCAGGTAACGCTAGAGTATTCGGAAAATAAATGTTTCGTAACGTCTTAAGACATACATTAAATTTTAACTTAGACCACAAGCTTTCAAACTCTGAAAATTCATTCAAAATCTGTATTTTGTGCGTGATGCCGGAATAAACAACACATACAGGATACATGTTTAAGTATGTGGTACATGCGTATGGTACATTTTTCGATTTTCCAGCAGCAACATTTGCAGAAAGTGACATTCTGTATCAAAGCATCCAACACACCCCGTTCTTGGAACTGTGCGGCTAAATCAACTTTTAATTTTGTACAGGAAATGTATGGTACTAAATTAATGAAGCCTGATACACATGAATCTTTTCCGATGAATAAAAACAGTATACGGGTAAATAAACTTCAACCGGCGCGAATTTTATGAAACTTTCTACACATGTTTGTCATTGCGTGAATAAAACGTGTACTGGTAAATCTACGCCAACTAGACCGGGCAACATGGGGAACTCTGCTAGTTTAAACATAAACTATCTCACTACTTGCGTGTATTGGTAGTGTCGAAGCAGCCTTCTTCTAAAGTTCCACTACAGTATGACTGGCTCGAGCATCGGGATGCAATGTACACCGACACGCAACCCTACTTGGGGTGACCACAATACTAGCAATAGCGAAGAAAAGGGGCTTCGGTATGGGGGAGATGGAGCAGACGGCAGCCCTGCATTTATGGATGCGGTGAGAGCATAAAGAGAGTGGCCTAGGCCCGGGTCCGGGGCCGTAGTGAAAGCAGTGCGCCTACGGGTAGGCAACACACTGAACAAACTTGCAGTCCGGAGGCAGCGGGGTTGGAGCTGCCTTGAAGCCACCGGAGCGCTCGTAAAATAACCTAGATACATTTCCTTTATTAAGAGGTCTGAAAATAAAACATTGTAAACCAGTCGATCAGATAATATCATACTGGGTTATATATGGAACTTATATATGGAACAGAACTTACACCAAGAAAAATGTATTTATCTTCCATTGCTAAAAAGCAAGAAGAAAATAGAAGAATCTATGGATATTGAAAACTACACTTCGATGTTTGAAGGGATGAGCGAGGAATGGTTGATAAACACTAAGCTCGAGAGGGTGTTCCATTACGTATTGTATCTTCAAGAGTAGCAAAATTCGTTTCAAATTGCGCGTTTATAATTAATCACCATAAAATGAAAGGTTAATCTTGATATTTTAGTAAAATTTTGACATATTCTCCAGAGGAAGAACGATCAGAGGATTATTATATCTTCTAGAATCTGTTAACGGTTATTGAGAATTTATCAAGTTATGACTACCATCCACTACGGGTTTTTTTTTTTTTTACCACAAAAAAAAAATACAAACAACGTAATTGACCAGAGTAGCTTGGGTTGGCATTTAAGAACACAACTATATCCCATTTCCAGCGCCAAAACATACTTAAATATATATATACGGTTTATCGGCATTATGTGATACAATGTTTGTAGATGCTTTTTAATTTCATACTTTGTGCTTAAATATCTAAAATAGGCGCAATAAACTGTGAATGTCAACAGTGATATACTCTCGCACACTGAGTATTCCTCACACAGACCAAGCATCCGATGGAATTAATTAAAAAATGGAAATTATTACAAGTTATTTTCAACAGAGTTTGTTATACAAAAATATTCAAGTAGTGTTCATAAATAAAACACAAAAATAATTTAAAATTTAATGAGGTTATTGCAAAAGTTTTGAAAATCGTCAAAAAATATTTTCATTATTTATTTATTATTCTTATTATCCGATTCATTAAATTCTGCATCGAATGATACATATGCATTTTTGTCAAGGAAATCATCAGGTAAAGTATCAAAATTGTTAAAAATCACACATTTATTTATTTTGCGAAAACAATAAACTCCTGTAAGATCTCTACAGATTTCCTGTAAACTGTTGAAGGCTAGATATCACAGTAAGTTTTTAAACAAATATCGGATGAGTAGTTCCGAAAAAACTCTAATGGTATTTTTATAGTCTTTTGGCAGGAGCTCTGTCTAATAGCTGATGATGGAGAATGGTATGGCTTCTGATTGAAGTCACTCAGTTTGATATATATTTTTACCACTTAATGGAAATAACCAAGATATTGAATATTTGCCAAAGAATTTAAGTGCATATCTTATTCTGTCTATTGACGTCATCGTTTTCTGCTGTTAATGTATATAGACACGTGTTTCATTTCGTTTTGGCAAATACGACACCTTCCTTACGAACAATCTAGTCTTCCACAATTACGTGTCATCACTGCTTGTTGCCTCTGTGACTCGTTTCAGATTTCCTTTCTCAGCCACAGTACGTTCTTGACGTTAAAAATTTCTTCAAAAACTTTCCGTGGACGGTTGTTTGCTTCCTTTGTTTCCTCGAATATATCTGAATGTCTCGCTCTTCGCATCTATCTTGTTACAGTTCTCAGATGCAGCTTACTTTAATTTTTTATCTCATAAATTAAGTACACACTTCGACAATAAATTTGGCCGCCACTGAAAAATTCTATCACTCGTATTTTGCAAAATCTGACATCAATGTCATCCCAGAAAACAGTAATGTAATACTGCCAAGCCAGTATTGCGTTACTGTTTCTTAGGATGACATTGATATCAGATTTTGCAAAATAAGAGTGATAGAATTTTTCAGCGGCGGCCAAATTTACTGTCAAAGTGTGTACATTGGTTTTGCGGAGAGATAAACGTTGATTTTTCGTATTAATGAGTATTGTTTTTATAGATGGAATTTTTTTAGATGAAGTATAATATGAATAAAAGCAGTATAATATGTGAAATGTTAATTAAAAGACTGTAATTATGAATTTAGTGTAAGCCATTGTGTTTTAAGTACGATTTTAGGCTATATGGATTCTTTAAATTTATCAGTTTTTTGTTTAAATTCCTTGTAATAGACTTTATTTTCATTTTAAAAATTTTCTTGGTGATAAAGAGTTATTTTGTATAAGTTTTGATTGTTTTTGTACTATTTCTACAATTTGCAGAGATTGTTAACGACCCAAAAGAATCGGGCGGCGTTTTGATGTATCCAAAATAATGTACCGCCTATTTCCCGAGAATAACTGCTGCCGAGTTCGCTGAGTTCAGTTGAAAGGATGCTAACAGGACACTGTGTCTGTGATGTTAGAAATGTGATTTAGAATCTTTGGAAGACGCTGATGACACGCCTTATGCGCTTATGTGTTTATGAAGAATTGGGAGGAATAAATAGTTAACAAAACATGTATCGACCGTCTTGTTTATTTCATTAACTACCTTACTCTTAGGAAGTTATAGGAATTATCATACTTAAGTGAACATTTTAAATCACCTAGCGGCCTGACAAAAAAAAATCCTTTAAATCTAAGAACTGATTAATTAAGTCACAACAACTTACGACGAACTACAGCGAGTGGTTTATTAATGTGACCCAGGAATTGATTACATCTGCGTTAGACGTCTTTGCTTATTTTACACACATTATCCTAGCAGTACTTAAAAGTAACACTAACCGCAATATTATTATTATTTTATAAAAACAAAATTACTTGCAGTGCTGATGAAATTTGGGGTCTTATGAATAAAAAATATAGAGCCAAAATTTATTCAATTTTTTTTCAGTGTAGAATAGATAGTTTTTACTGCTTATATTTCTGCTCGGGAGCTGTCTGTACGATACTGGAAGAGAAAAAAGAGAAATTATTTGGATGTATACAACGGAGAAGAGACAAGGTTTAATTGCGAAGCCATGCTAGTAATTGCCGTCGACAGAGGTTGTTAGAGCAATATCATCACGGAAGATATTGAAATTGGCGTCGTCGTCAAATTGGTTAAACGGGGATAGGGTCTACCAGCTCGGCAGCACTTCCCACCCTTTGATCGCCAAGAAGACAATCCCGAGACAATATAGCTTTAGTCAGACCAACCCACACAGACTCTCTGTGAACCTCCCCCGCCCCTCGTTGGTCCGCTCCCTCCCACGCAGTGCTCTACTGTGCCTTCTGCTCCCCGTCAGTCTCCGTCCACCCGAAGTGCAATGGCAGGCGTCCCATGGGACGTGCAAAACAAGGTTCATTAATTAGTAGTATGCGTTGAGTCGTTTGGAAAATCAAGAAACGTTCGAGCAACTAATGAAATTGTCGCTCATTCTAAAGTTAAAAATGTGAACAATATTGTTAAAAAATTCAAATACGAACAACATGTTTCTTACACTTTAAAACAAGATTAATATCGTTTTTTGTAATCTAAAAGCAACTAACAAACATAAAAATCAAAACAGTAAGAAAAAATCATCACTCTACACTCGAAACAGTTCATGAGCTGATATTGTGGCAAGTTTCTCTTTTACTGTGAAAGCCTTCCTTCAGTCTATTCCTTTTGTAAGATTGTGCCATAGACAATTTTCCATTTTGCATCAGTTTCGAAACATGTTTATTTCGGGGGGACAGTGTACTTACTTCCGAACATTATTCTTTCGTACAAAAGTTAAAATGGTTTTGATTTTTACTTCTGCTGGGCTCCACAGAATCAGATTTTTACTGGAAACAAATACCATCTTCCAGGCGTAGAAGTATCGAATATTCTATCTTAGTCCTCCTTTTGGCGATTTTTAATGCGGCTTATAACACCATTGACAGGAACGCAATGAGGGCAAAGGTATCATAGGTAACAATTATGTAGGTATGAATTAAGGATATTCTTGTACGACTATGTACAATTTTCTTCATGGGTTTTTATTATACAGGGCGTTCGCCGGGAAACGCTACCCTCCCAGTCTGTTGCCGTCGGCAACTTGCTGGGACTGTAGGGCCAGCAACTCCCGCCACACGGTGCCGTGAATCACCGCACTGTTTAACACCTCCGCTGCCCCAACAGTGTTGTGAATAAACGTTTCTTTCCGGTTTGGCTGGTTTGGGACTTCATACTCTTACTAATCTGTACCGTGTTTGAGTGTGAGTAAAATTATAGTACGTTACAGTTTCTCTACGATACATATGTGAAGAAGAAGTCGTTTAAAAAGTGTCGCAGTAAATTTCGTCGCGAATATCCTGGCGCTTTACTGCCAGCTAAATCAACAATTCTGCGTCTGGTTAAAAAAGTAAGAGAAACGGGTTCATTTTTTAACAAAAAGAGACTGTCGGTCAACCGTATTCTCACAGAGGAGAAAATTGACGATATCGCTTTTCGACTAGAACAGTCACCCAAAAAATCATTAAGTCAGTTAGGGCAGCAGGCAGGCGTATGTAAGACGTCAGCTTGGAAAGTAACAAAGCTAGTTCACTTAAAGCCGTACAAAACAATTGTGGTGCATAAAAGTACAGAAATAGACCAGGGGCCTAGGATTAGGTTTTGCAACTGGTACCTGCAGGGTGTCCACGATGGCACTGTTGATCCGCAACTGACGTCACATTTAAATGCTTAGCACATACAAGTTTATGAAGCGTAATTATTATGAAATAGTCCGCGGCCGACGGTCGAACAATGCCGGAAGCTGACCGCTCGCTCGCCGGGAGCAGTTTCTTCCTTGTAGCGCTAACAGTGGGTAGCGTTTCCCGGCGAACGCCCTGTATAAAAATATATGATTTGATTCAAATTTATTAAAATATATACTCATTATAACTTTCATACCGTTAATAAAAGTGATATCAAATGCTAAACATAATAAATTTCATTAATAATAAAGGTAAATTACAACTCATCTCTTTTTGGCCTCAAGAAGGATGTTACAACCAATTTAATTTCTACTTCAACTGTGCTCCAATTAACTTTTTTTGGGGGGGAGGGGGGTATTATTCTTTTCAGTTGAATGACAAACTGAAACAGTTGTCCATCTGAAACATCAAGCTTCGCCGAAAATTCACTTTGTACAATCCGGACGTCCTTGCTGCAAATTCATTTTACAAGCCCAGAGAATGAAGTAAGATCAAACGTTGAGTCAAAACTTCAAGCTTGTCGTGAGCAACAAGAGAAATATACAAATCCGTATATTCGCGGGCGGGAAAAATGTCAGAAGCCGAGGCAGACCACCTCTTGTGGCATTCCTTTGAGGCACTTGAGTGACGGGTGATTTAAATGGACAAGGTGAAAAAGACTTTTTTATAGATCGCAGATAAACAGTCTCAGAGCAGTTCTTTTAGCTTGCTAACGTGTTCGTTTTTCAGCAGAAGGATACTAGGAAATAATTTTTTACAATCAGACCATCGTATGAAAACGTAAGGAGCTAGAATGTCACACTGGTTCGACGCAACGACTATATCGAAGCACACGCCAGTATCACGTGGACTTCTTCGAAGTGTTATCGCGTGATAAATAAAAAGTTGACTGCATGACGCTCAATAAAAATGCCAAAGAACAAATCCGATGATAGAGTGAGTTATGACTTATGGAATAAAATGAAACCAAAAGTATAAATAAGAAATCAATATAAAGTACATTTTCACTAAACATAATTTCTAGAGAGTTTTTCGGAAGGAATTTTGATCTAAGTCTTACTTTTAGACTGATGCTTTAAAGATGAAGGTTTTGAGCGTAGCGCTCTAGGGTGTTGCGACTGCTGTGATAACTTAGCCATCACATTGTGTTTTACATGACTTTTGTTATCATCTAGTCAGTGTTCAAGTTCAAGACAAAAGATTTCTGAAACTAAGTGAAATTTACCGGGTGTTTCAAAAATGACCGGTATATTTGAAAAATCAGTAAAAACGAAACGGGCAGCGATAGAAATACACCGTTTGTTGCAGTATGCTTGGGACAAAAGTAAATTTTCAGGCAGACAAACTTTCAAAATTGTTTACAATTTTCAACAACAGATGGCGCTGCAGGCGATTTGAAAGATGTAGAAGTAAACGCAGTCTGTGAGTCCGCCATTTTGTAAGTCATCTTTCTACTTTAAGCGTGTGCTGTTCACTGATTACAAGTTTGCTGTGAAAAAATGGTTTATTCCTTAGAATAATCGTACTTTAGATTTTTCCAGACTGCACCGCCATCTGTTGTTGAAAATTGTAACTAATTTCGAAAGTTTGTCTGCCTGCAAATTTTCTGTTGTCCCAAGCATATTGCAAGAAACGATTTATTTATATCGCTGCCCGTTTACTTTTTATTAATTTTTCAAATATACCGGTTATTTTTGAAACACCCTGTATATGAAGCCGCACTCAAGATTCTTTAAATAAACCAGTTCATCCATTATAAAAATCTGTTCACATAGGTGGCCATAATTAATCGTAAAGGGAGCGTCCATAAACTACGTGACTCGGTCACCGGGGGGGGGGGGGGGTGAGGTTGGCAGGAAGGCTACGGTGTGTATCGTGGGGTGGGGGGGGGGGTTTCAACTCATTTTTTTTCAAAATTAAAATGAGGTACAGAACACACAACAGCATGTGAATATTAATATTTCCTTTATTTAATTATCTCTGTGTGTAATTTACAATGGTCTTACACAAGAAAACAATAAAAAATGTTTCTGTAATCAAAAGGGGAAAAAAGCTACATGCTACGTGACGTTTCTTAGCAGATGGAGATGAAATCAAATAAATTCTTCTGCTATCTACATCAGAAGAAGGCTTTCAGTTATTTTTCTTTTTTTCCCCCAAGAGTTGACACTGCTTTTACTTTTTCATCGAACTGTTCAGATTTTGATATATACACCCTCTTCATATGTTGTTTAAGATTATAAAGGCTAGACACGTGAGTCTTGATTAAAATGCAGCAATCATAAACGTGGCCAAGGATTTTTAAAATTATCTTTGCTATTGTTAATATTGCTGTTTTCGTTAATGGATTCAAGATCTTCAGTTTTCATGACGTAATCATGTAACAAATGTCAATTTAATTTATTTGATTAACGAACACCAAACCAATACTAACTAAAAAGTAAAATTATTGGCAGTAAAAAAAAGTTAGATTAAAAAAATATCAAAGTCAATCACGAATCGAATTAGAAACAAGTAGTGAGCGCCGATTTGCAAACGTAAAATAGAAACGATCCAAAACTCTAGCTTTCCTGGCCACACCCACGCCATGAGTTGTATATGCATCACACTCCCACTTTGTATTACCTAATTCGTTCGCCATCCGACTCGCGGAACGGTCGAGCGCGACGTAGCGCGCAATTTAAACAAACCAAATACGTCAACTGCCAACGTAACGTATTAAAGTTAACAGTTGTTCAAGTTAACGGAAGTTAAGAAGACCTTTAACGACTTTTCAGGTTAACTTAAAAGTTACATTTTTGCAATTTTGTTAACTTCGTTAATTAAAGATTAACGGTTTTCTGCCCAGCTATGTCTGTTCACTTATATTCCACACGTCACCAATCTTTTCTTACAAACTATTCAGAAGTCTCCCACTTCATAGGTTTCACCGTGTATAATTTCTGAATGTTGCTCTTTAAATTCTCAGCTCCTAATAACTTGCTGTTATATTCACATTTCTAATGTTCCTTAAATACTCCACAACAGTTCCTAATAACGCTTCTTTCACTTATATACGTTGCGAATAACCTTGTGTCCACTAAGAATAAATCGGACGCATAGCATCTTTTAATGATTAATACCAAGCGTAGTGGGTGAACGGTTAACAGACAAGAAAAATTTAATGATTAATAGTGCTATCGAGATAACAAACAACAAAATTATTTATTATAAAAGATAAAGATTATTATTATTTTCAGAAAATAAATTCGACAAAATCAGGCATTCAGTCACGTGATCCCGAACGCCAATGAGAAAGCATTACGTCACGCCAGCCGAGAAGTCAAAGTTGTTATTGAGACTTTCGTGGAACAGAACAGGTTACTTCATAAATTATTCGTTTGTAGCAACTTTGGTCACATTAATACAATGAACAGCCAAAGAAACTGGTACACCTGCCTAATATCATGTAGGCCCCCGCGAGCACGCAGAAGTGCCGCAACACGATGTGGCATGGACTCGAGTAATGTCTGAAGTAGTGTTGAAGGGAATTAACACCATGCATCCTGCAGAGATATCCATAGACCCGTAAGAGTATGAGGGGGTGGAGTTCTCTTCTGAACGGCACGTTGCAAGGCATCCCAGATTTTCTCAATAATTTTCATGTCTGGGGAGTTTGATGTCCTGCGGAGGTGTTTAAACTTAGAAGAGTGTTCCTGGAGCCACTCTGTAGCAATTCTAAACGTGTGGGGTGTCGCATTCTCCTGCTGGAATAGCCCAAGTCCGTCGGAATGCACAATGGATATGAATGGATGCAGGTGACCAGCCAGAATGCGTAAGTATGTGTTACCTGACAGAGTATCTAGACGTATCAAAGGGTCCCATGTCACTCCAACAGCACACGCCCCACATCATTACATAGCCTCCACCAGCTTGAACAGTCCCCTGCTGACATGCAGGGCCCATGAATTCATGAGGTTGTCTCCATACCCATACATGTCCATCAGCTCGATATAACTGGAAACGAGACCCATCATACCAGGCAACATGTTTCCAATCATCAATACTTTAATGTACTTTGACAGAGGTAAAGCTTTGCGTCGTGTACTCAGCAAGGGTACAAGAGTGGGCCTTCGGCTCCGAAAGCCCATTTGATAATGTTTCGTTGAATGGTTCACACGCTGACACTTGATGGCTCAGTATTGAAATCCGCAACAATTTGTGGACGGCTTGTACTTCCGTCACGGTGGACGATCTTCTTCAGCCGTCATCGGACCCGTTCTTGCAGGATCTTTTTCCGGCCGCAGCGATGTCGAAGATTTGTTGTTTTACCGGACTCCCGATATTCACGGTGCACTCGTGAAATGGTCGTACGGGAAAATCCTCACCTCATCTCTACCTCGGAGATGCTGTGTCCCATCTCTCGAGCGCCGACTATAACGCCTCTTTCAAACTCACTTAAATCGTTATAACCTGCCATTGTAGTAGCAGTAACCGATCTATCGCTGCGCCAAACACCTGTTGTCTTATATAGGCTTTGCCGACCGCAGCGCCGTACTCTGAGTGTTTACATATCTCTGTGTTTGCATACACATGCTTATACCAGTTTTTTTGGCTCTTCAGTGTAGTTTTTCTCATTTATATGCTGAAAGACAAGATATGGAAACAGAATTTAGCAACACTAACAATAGCAATTTGCCCAAAATTGACGCCGTAACACTTCGCAGATTTTTTCGAGTCAAACATCGAATTTTTCTCATCGAAATTCCGCAATTTTAAAACTTCGATGTAAGTATACACAAGTGTCGATTATACATTATAAGCTTAAACAGCATTATTCAAGTTTTGTAAACAACAAGCTATTGCTTAGTCATACGATTTGTAAATTAATCGAAACTGGTATGAGGTTACATTTGCGAAGTATAAGCAAGTGCTAAATAGTTAAACCAAAAGGAAGAGCTAAGCGAAATAACAATAGATTTCGTTCTTCACTTCGATACTATCTTTAGCATGAATAATGTCATTGGATATGCTTGTTGTTAGGTACTATTATTTCTGTGCCGTGCCCGCATCGTAACTTTTCAGTTGCATCACGTCTAAGGAATGTTTCTTTTTGCTTTTATATGCACCTTTTCTGGAAAAGTGTATCCTCCAAGACAGGTATGGAAAATTTTAAAGCTATGGCACTGTCAATTTTCAGTCTGTTCTAAACTTTATATCAACCTAACATCACCTTTCAGTTGAGATATCTGGAGAACCTTGAGAGATAAAAAAAAAATATTATTCTTTTTTTTTTTACGATTTGGTTCATCGAGTTGCATAAGAATATATCATCAGATTGTAGCACCACGGTAATGACAATGCTTCCAGAGTCCGTTTATTATATTAAACTTAAAACTAAAGAAAGATTTTAAATCATAAAACCAAAACAACCTCAACTCATACCTTATTATGTTATCAATACTTGAAAAGTAGCGGTTCTGCAATATTCAGCAGTTTTACTTTAGATTTAGAAATATATAGTGCACAATTTAATCAAAATGATCTTCACAAAAATAGATTCTTAAATCTGCAGATAAACTATGAGCATACTCCCTCCTTACAAGTTTTAACCACTTTTTCCGTATTTGTTCGTTGTTTGGAACACCTGTAAATAACTTGTTTGGCGTTTTTATTTTACACTGGGGCACTACACAGTACTTATAAAACAAGGAATTCATTTTTAATTAATGCCATATACGACTGCTTTGGTTTGGTTCGGGCGGTGTGACGTCATTCAAGACGCCCTGACAGTCTTGACCGATTTAGAGGTAAAATTAAAATCGTTTTTTAAGATGCAAAATATATAATGCAAATGTTCGATGTATTTGAAAAATAATAGTGTTTTGAGTAAAATAGATACTAAGGTAAAGTATTAACCTATTTATCAAATTTAGTCAACTAGCCAATTATGAAGAACATACGTCTTCAATAAACAAAATCGCTAACAGTCCCAGAACTTCTTTCACTCATATATGTTACGCAATGATGAATAATCATTAATTGAATTTCTCTGCTGAATAATACAAGGCCCATTTGCTGCTTTATTGACTTTAGGAGATCAAACAATAACTTTCGAAACAGCAAGATAAATATGTGCAGTTCAGTACTTCACTAAATATAACTGGTGCCGATAAACAGCTCGTTCACTCACTTATCTGTGTAATTGTTAAGAAGGAAAGAAGGTAACCAAAAAAGAAGAAAAAACAGAGCTTATCCTTCACGTTTTTCTATTTATTCAACATTTATTTGATAATTTATTCCGGAATATCATATTCAAAGAGGACGAATCTGCAGAAAAGATTCAAAAGCAAGTTTGTTGTGCTTCTAAAATCATTAACTAACGAAGGGGAAACGAATTCGATAAAATATAAATAAAGAAAACGACTCATGGACTGCGTTCAGATATGCCGAAAAAAGTGATTAAAGAATAAGAAAGATCCAAGCTATAGCAGAAATTCTGTCATTATGTTGAAACATCAATACATAAAAGGATAATTTTTATGTACTCTAATCGACTGATACCAAATAATATTGAAAGTTTTAATGAAGCGGATGTACGAAGAGATTTACCACAACATTACTCTTACGAAAGAAATGCAGTAAAAGGCTATCAAGAAAAGAAAGCACAAAGAACACGATGGGCGAAAATCCGTGTCCTCGGTTTGTTACTTTAGAATATTATACTGACAGAAACATTATCTTGTAATAATTGACATGCGTTTAACGCGTACATGAAATAACGTGTTCTAGTACTTGTAGTAGCATCCATGGTAGTAAGGCAACCGACAGTTATAGGCCGTCTCATACCATTACAACGAATATTACGCTGGAAGAGATACTATAAGTTTTATTGGTCTTGAGTCTCGAGATCTGTTAGTGACAGTTCTGACATAATGCAATTAACTAATAGAAAACCACGTGTCACCCATGACCTTTCTCTTCTTCTAAGGTTCCGCAGCCAAATGTCAAAAACGGAATTTTATAATTTCATGTCGGCCCATATGAAGCAGCTTAGTAATTACAACGCCTTTGCATTGTTTAAGTCGAAATTTCGCAGATTTGTTGCACTGACAGAGCCGTAGACAATAGCTACGGTCGAAATTGTATCTAGCAAAGAGATTTTTTCCGCCTACTCCACCCAGAGGGAACAGCCAAAGAGTTATTAAAAGTGCAATCAACAATCTTTTGGGATCGTTTTAATATGTTATGTATTTCCAGAAATATGAGCTGCTTAACTCGTGAACAATGTGTTCCCCATTTATAATTTTTCAAACATTTAAAGTCAGAAAATACAAGATGATTGTTCTTAACAAAGACTTTCAACGATAATTGTTTTAGTTAACATAGACTCTATGTTGACAAGATTTTTTATATCTTCAGACTCTCCTACTACAAAAAAAAATTAGTTTTTGGACCATAAAATGAGGCTCTAATTTAATCAGTTAGGTTTTTTATTTAAATAAAGTAGCAGACAGAACACAAATTATACATCTGTTATATTTTATAAATAAAGAGAACCAAAACAGACATGTTTCATGAGAACAGATTTTTCAGCACATTGCTTATTAATTTTTTTGCAAAAGTTCGTAGTAAAGTCGAGATCACGTGATTTAGGGTTGACGGCATAATATATATTCATTACACTCAAGTTTTAATTGATAGTTTTACGGTTACTATAAAATGAAACTCATCTCCTCGAATTAAGTACTTGATAGTTTGGTTCTTCGCGAATTTTTTGATGCTATATGTGTCCAGATAAGACTATAGTATAGATTGCTGAAAACTTATTAAACCCGAATAATATACCTACCCTCAAATTTGGAGTTTCTTTCGCGAGGACAGTTACTAGGTGCAAAATTTCGAGGCAATTGCTTGACACGCATCCTCGCTTCATCCTTTTACTACAACACTTGGAAAAATTCGAAAATATATTTGATATTTTTAACATCTAATTTGGAGTATGTAATTCTTTATCTAGTTATTACAATTGCATGTGGGATGTAGTACCTGTGGTAAAAAAAAAAAAAAAAAAAAAAAAAAAAAGAATAAGCATGGTGGTTTATGGTTTTATGCCTCGTCAACGTTGGGATATTAAAGGTGGGAATAAACTGGGGGACAAATAACCGGAAGGAATTTGGCCATGGCCTTTTTTTGAAGGAACTATCCCGGCTTTCGCTTGGAGTGAAAACCATGGAGTACTTAAACCTGGAAGGCCGGATGGAGATTCGAAGCCACGTCCTCCCGAATGCGAGACCAGAAATCTAACGCTCACCTATCACGCTCCGTACAAAAATAAAAGTAGGGTACTAATTATAAAACAAAACAAAATTGAAAAGTATTTTGTCTTCATCACAAACTGCCTGCTGATCTTGGTTGTTGTAACACTTAATTACGAGTATTTATTTAGTCACTTTTTATTTGTTCCAATCATCCAAATGTTTTTTAATAAATATTGTTCAGTATCATTGAAGTATTGTTGCCTTTTAAAGTATAGGGAAAGTCCGAATTTTGTTCATAAGAAAGCTGAAGCAGGACATCAACATAAACACTAAACGGTACCGAGCGTGGAAGGTGAGCAGTAACGCTCGGTCCTCGGCATTCCGTGGGACGTAGGTTCGAATACCCATCCGGCAATCCAATTTTCGGTTTCCCATGGTTTCCCCAAATCACTCAGAGTGAATGCCGAAATGGTTCCTTCAATAGGTAAATGTCGAATTCTTTCCGGTTCCTGGCCCCCTTTCCACTTCCGGCTCTAATTATCTCGTCGTCGACGCCTGACAAAGCTAGAAACAAAAATATGGTATCTTTACTCGATAGGCCTTGTTCTTTTATTTGCTAATATTGGCCTACTTTAGACTCACCTGATAATTAAATCTATATTGCATAGCATCAAAATATATGGGAATGTTGTAATGTAAATATGATTGCATTATGCTTAGTTTTATCTCTTCGTTACTTATATTGAGGGTAAGAATCTTCATACAGAGAATGTTAGAACCATTTGTTCGTTGCGGGGATTCCTAAGGATGGTGAGTGTTATTTACTGCACAAAGCACGATTCTTTCAGGAATACGACGCACAGTAGTAAAACAGTGAAGCCAGGACGGAGGGAGGAGTAGCAGATTTGTGTGAGCGTAAATTAGAGGGAAGGTCCTTCCACGGCCGTAATACTCTTAATGGCTTTTAGCCCTGCGTCCTTCACCGATAAGTGGACGTTAATCTGAAGTGAGAAGTTCGTGTACACTGTGGCGTTCTTTATTGTTAAGATGAAAGTGTATCGTTGTACAAACCAACGATAATCCCAGACTTCTAACGGTATTTCGTGTTCATGATTTATAAATATATATATATAAAAAAAAATATTAAATACGTTACCCAGAATTTCCATGAATAAATTACTCTGCTTATTAAAATAAATTGAAATACTCAGAAACATTTCCTGTTCATTGAATGACCTATCCAGTTTACATGTTCTAGTTAGTTAATTTGTTCGAATACATCAGGTAGACCATTAATTAAACATGGGATCAATCGTCTCCGTCGTACTGCTGCTTTGATTAACTGCGGAAACATACTTGGCTGCCAAATTAATTGGTTCGCAAGAGTAGGCATCAATTGAACACTGGACTGAACAATAAGGTCTTCTTAGCATTATGCAGTCATTATCAATTCTATCACTCAGAAGCCCAAGGTCGTTTCCCACGATTCTATTAATAATATAATAATTATTTCATTTAATTACAATGGAGCACAGGCTCCGGTGGCAGTTTTCCTACATCCCCATCTTCCCCATGTCCTGCACCAACCTACATTTGCCCTCTACAAATTTTATCTTTAAATTCTTTCAACGTTTTCGGTAAACTGTTCATCATTTCTCTTGGTAACTCATTCCAATCCCTGACACCCTTAACTAAAAAAGTGAATCTCCCCACAACCTTGTGCCTGAA
Source organism: Vandiemenella viatica (assembly GCA_031002005.1). Classification (NCBI taxonomy): domain Eukaryota; kingdom Metazoa; phylum Arthropoda; class Insecta; order Orthoptera; family Morabidae; genus Vandiemenella; species Vandiemenella viatica. The sequence goes on along the minus strand of CM061920.1, from coordinate 240,082,411 downwards.
ATCGAGTGCCAGCTTGTGGTCATGGTCATCTTTTCCCTTCCATGCACTACTTTTCATACCTATTGCAATATCTTTCCATGCCTCATCGCCAGTATATGCCCTGTACACTCCCATGACCCTCCTCATCCTCCTCCTGTCTTGCAATAAATCCCATTCCAGCTCCTTTATCATATCCGTCACTGATTGCATTCTGCGATAATTTCCAGAAACAAATCTAGCTGACCTTTTTTGCACCCTCTCCAACTCCTGTATTTGATACGTAAAATGAGGGTCCCATACTACACTACCATATTCCAGCAATGGTCTGACTAAAGTTTTGTAACCCAAAGTAGTGTGGATTTGCGGGGATTCAGACACAATGGACCTGTCAATCATTTATGCTAATTAGGCCACTTGACTTGAGGGCCACTTGACTAACCACTTGAGGGCCACTTGAGCGACCCAGGTGTGTCCCCACCTGTCAATCATGGCCACTTGACTAACCACTTGACTAACCTCAGTTTCCCTTCTATTGTTAGACCACAGGTGTGTCGCGGTCCTTTGTTGTCCTCCCCTCCTCCACCTGTCAATCATGGCCACTTGTTTGAACACCTGCCTTCCCTAGCACCAGCTGCCCTCACTTGACTCGAGGGCCACTTGAGTGACCCCACCTGTCAATCATGGCCACTTGTTTGAACACCTGCCTTCCCTAGCACCAGCTGCCCTCACTTGACTCGAGGGCCACTTGAGCGACCCAGGTGTGTCGTTTCATCGACTGGTTTGAACATGCTCACCCCCCACCACCGCTCCAACAAGCAGGACTGCCCCCGACCGGCCTGCTGACCTCAGTGTTCAGCCATGTCTCTCCCAGTACTGTTGTTCTCGTCCGTTTATCAGCTCAACGCCGGGGACTCAAAGCGTTTGACGATAGGTTTATCGTCCAAACACGAATTTGAGCCAGTAGTAGTGCTAGAAAAAGTTGGATACCGCACCAAGGTTATACTGACGTATGAAGAATGGGTCGTGCTGACTCAAGTACTGGACGTTGTGTCAGATTTGTTCAACACAGCGAGCGACCGGGCCGACATTCCTCTTGGTGAGCATACCGTCTCCTGCCGTACGGTTGCCGGGGTGAAAACAGTATACTTCGCCCCAAATGCCGATCCTGCCAGCGGCGTCTACTTCGGAGATTCTACTTGGAAGAACATCATCGACGCGCAGCCTGCAGTTTCCAGCGCCTTGGCCGTCAAGAAGAGGTGGGGATATCTAGTTGCAAGATACTACATAGAATTTGTGGACATTTTGTCAAGTAAAGTGCTACGAGACTTTAATATGGCCACAGTGCAAAACTGGTTGATATGTACATTAACGATGTTCGTGTGGCTCAAGTGACACCAAGTTCGTCATTGGATTATAATCTACTAAATATGAACTTATTGCATATAAAAATTTGCTTGTATTACCCGATGTTAATAACATTGTAATTAAGAATTACACCCCCGGGTATGATGTTTGTGGACCATATATAATGTCTGTGGACAATAAGTACAAGAACTGATGTGTACATCAAAATGAAAAAAAAAAATGTTTGGTAATAAATACATGTATAAAAAAGTATAAATAAAAAATGCATTGTATTTGATTTGATTTCTTTTTATTTCACCCACCATTGGGCAATTAAATATACATTTTCAACAGCACATATAGCATTACAAAATAAATGTCCTTTACAAAGTTTAATCAAATTATTCTTCCTAAGTTCTCGTAGAGGTGGACATCCTAAATCTTCTATATTGTAGCAAACTTTCTTCCTGATAATCTTCTGAAACCATCGAGCCTTCTCCAGTCCTTTAACATATATGATTGAGTCATCTGTATTGGTGATTGCATGTAAAATAGTACATAGTCTACTGAATGTA
>CM061920.1:240039712-240079513 GCA_031002005.1 Vandiemenella viatica | reverse complement strand
CTGTCTGCTACTTTATTTAAATAAAAAACCTAACTGATTAAATTAGAGCCTCATTTTATGGTCCAAAAACTAATTTTTTTTTGGCTGTAGGAGAGTCTGAAGATATAGTCAACATAGACTCTATGTTAACTAAAACAATTATCGTTGAAAGTCTTTGTTAAGAACAATCATCTTGTATTTTCTGACTTTAAATGTTTGAAAAAATTATAAATGGGGAACACATTGTTCACGAGTTAAGCAGCTCATATTTCTGGAAATACATAACATATTAAAACGATCCCAAACGATTGTTGATTGCACTTTTAATAACTCTTTGGCTGTTCCCTCTTGGTGGAGTAGGCGGAAAAAATCTCTTTGCTAGATACAATTTCGTCCGTAGCTATTGTCTACGGCTCTGCCAGTGCAACAAATATGCGAAATTTCGCCTTAAACAATGCAAAGGCGTTGTAATTACTAAGCTGCTGCATATGGGCCGACATGAAATTATAAAATTCCATTTTTGACATTTGGCTGCGGAACCTTAGAAGAAGAGAAAGGTCAAGGGTTACACGTCGTTTTCTATTAGTTAATTGCATTATGTCAGAACTGTCACCAACAGATCTCGAGACTCAAGACCAATAAAACTCATAGTATCTCTTCCAGCGTAATATTCGTTGTAATGTCAATTATTACAAGATAATGTTTCTGTCAGTATAATATTCTAAAGTAACAAACCGAGGACACGGATTTTCGCCCATCATGTTGTCTGTGCTTTTTTGCTCGATAGCCTTTTACTGCATTTCTTTCGTAAGAGTAATGTTGTGGTAAATCTCTACGTCCATCCGCTTCATTAAAACTTTCAATATATTTGGTATCAGTCGATCAGAGTACATAAAAATTATCCTTTTATGTATTGATGTTCAATATAATGACAGAATTTCTGCTATAGCTTGGGTCTTTCTTATTCTTTAATCACTTTTTTCGGCATATCTGAACGCAGTCCATGAGTCGTTTTTTTTATTTATATTTTCTCGAATCCGTTTCCCCTTCGTTAGTTAATGATTTTAGAAGCACAACAAACTTGCTTTTGAATTTTTTCTGCAGGTTCGTCCTCTTTGAATATGATATTCCGGAATAAATTATCAAATAAATGTTGAATAAATAGAAAAACGTAAAGGATAAGCTCTGTTTTTTCTTCTTTTTGGGTTACCTTCTTTCCTTATTAACAATTACACAGATAAGTGAGTGAACGAGCTGTTTATCGGCACCAGTTATATTTAGTGAAGTATTGAACTGCACATATTTATCCTGCTGTTTCGAAAGTTATTGTTTGATCTCCTAAAGTCAATAAAGCAGCAAATGGGCCTTGTATTATTCAGCAGAGAAATTCAATTAATGATTATTCATCATTGCGTAACATATATGAGTGAAAGAAGTTCTGGGACTGTTAGCGATTTTATTTATTCAAGACGTATGTTATTCATAATTGGCTAGTTGACTAAATTTGATAAATAGGTTAATACTTTACCTTAGTATCAATTTTACTCAAAACACTATTATTTTTCAAAAACATCGAACTTTTACATTATATATTTTGCATTTTAAAAAACGATGTTAATTTTACCTCTAAAACGCTCAAGACTGTCATGGCGTCTTGAATGACGTCACACCACCCGAACCAAACCAAAGCAGTCGTATATGGCATGTGTCAAGTGTTCTTTAATTAAAAATGAATTCCTTGTTTTATAAGTACTGTGTAGTGCCCCAGTGTAAAAGCACAACAATAAAAACGCCAAACAAGTTATTTACAGGTGTTCCAAACAATGAACAAATACGGAAAAAGTGGTTAAAACTTGTAAGGAGGGAGTATGCTCATAGTTTATCTGCAGATTTAAGAATCTATTTTTGTGAAGGTCATTTTGTGCACTATATATTTCTAAATCTAAAGTAAAACTGATGAATTTTGCAGAACCAAGTATTGATAACATAATAAGGTAAGAGTTGAGGTTGTTTTGGTTTTATGATTTAAAATGTTTCTTTAGTGTTAAGTTTAATATAATAAACGGACTCTGGAAGCATTGTCATTACTGTGGTGCAACAATCTGATGATATATTCCTATGCAACTCGATGAACCAAATCGTAAAAAAAAAAGAATAATATTTTTTTATGTCTCTCATGATTCTCGAGATATTTTAACTGAAAGGTGATGTTAGGTTGATATAAAGTTTAGAACAGACTGGAAATTTGCAGTGCCATAGCTTTAAAATTTTCCATACCTGTTTTGGAGGATACACTTTTCCAGAAAAGGTGCATATAAAAGCAAAAAGAAACATACCTTAGACGTGATGCAACTGAAAAGTTACGATGCGGGCACGGCACAGAAATAATAGTACCTAACAACAAGCATATCCAATGACATTATTCATGCTAAAGATGGTATCGAAGTGAAGAACGAAATCTATTGTTATTTCGCTTAGCTCTTCCTTTTGGTTTAACTATTTAGCACTTGCTTATACTTTGCAAATGTAACCTCTTACCAGTTTCGATTAATTTACAAATCGTATGACTAAGCAATAGCTCGTTGTTTACAAAATTTGAATAATGCTATTTAAGCTTATAATGTATTGACACTTGTGTATACTTACATCGAAGTTTTAACATTGCGGAATTTCGATGAGAAAAATTCTATGTTTGACGCGAAAAAATCTGCCAAGTGTTACGGCGTCAATTTTGGGCAAATTGCTACTGTTAGCGTTGCTAAATTCTGGTTCCATATCTTGTCTTTCAGCATATAAATGAGAAAAACTACACTGAAGAGCCAAAGAAACTGGTATAAGCATGTGTATGCAAACACAGAGATATATAAACACTCAGCGTACGACGCTGCGGTCGGCAATGCCTATATAAGACAACAGGTGTCTGGCGCAGCGATAGATCGGTTACTGCTGCTACAATGGCAGGTTGTCACGATTTAAGTGAATTTGAACGAGGCGTTATAGTCGGCGCACGAGAGATTGGACACAGCATCTCCGAGGTAGTGATGAGGTGAGGATTTTCCCGTACGACCATTTCACGAGTGCACCGTGAATATCGGGAGTCCGGTAAAACAACAAATCTCCGACATCGCTGCGGCCGGAAAAAGATCCTGCAAGAACGGGTCCGATGATGGCTGAAGAAGATCGTCCACTGTGACCGAAGTACAAGCCGTCCACAAATTGTTGCGGATTTAAATACTGAGCCATCAACAAGTGTCAGCGTGTGAACCATTCAACGAAATATCATCGAATGGGCTTTCGGAGCCGAAGGCCCACTCGTGTACCCTTGCTGAGTACACGACGCAAAGCTTTACCTCTGTCAACACAGACATTAAAGTATTGATGATTGGAAACATGTTGCCTGGTCTAACGGGTCTTGTTTTCCAGTTATATCGAGCGAATGGACATGTATGGGAATGGAGACAACCTTCATGGGCCTTGCATGTCAGCAGGGGACTGTTCAAGCTGGTGGAGGCTATGTAATGATGTGGGGCGTGTGCTGTTGGAGTGACATGGGACCCCTTGATACGTCTAGATACTCTGTCAGGTGACACATACTTACGCATTCTGGCTGGTCACCTGCATCCATTCATATCCATTGTGCATTCCGACGGACTTGGGCTATTCCAGCAAGAGAATGCGACACCCCACACGTCTAGAATTGCTACAGAGTGGCTCCAGGAACACTCTTCTAAGTTTAAACACCTCCGCAGGACACCAAACTCCCCAGACATGAAAATTATTGAGAAAATCTGGGATGCCTTGCAACGTGCCGTTCAGAAGAGAACTCCACCCCCTCATACTCTTACGGGTCTATGGATATCTCTGCAGGATGCATGGTGTTAATTCCCTTCAACACTATTTCAGACATTAGTCGAGTCCATGCCACGTCGTGTTGCGGCACTTCTGGGTGCTCGCGGGGGCCTACATGATATTAGGCAGGTGTACCAGTTTCTTTGGTTGTTCATTGTATTAATGTGACCAAAGTTGCTACAAACGAATAATTTATGAAGTAACCTGTTCTGTTACACGAAGGTCTCAATAACAACTTTGACTTCTCGGGTGGCGTGATGTAGCCTAATGCTTTCTCATTGACGTTCGCGATCACGTGACTGAATGCTTGATTTTGTCGAAATTATTTTCAGAAAATAATAGTAATCTTTATCTTTTATAATAAATAATTTTGTTTTTTGTTATCTCCTTAGCACGATTAATCATAAAATTTTTCTTTTCCGTTAACCGTTCACCTACCACGCTCGGTATTAATAATTAAAAACTGCTATGCGTCTGATTTATTCTTAGTGGACACAAGGTTATTAGGAACTGTTGTGGAGTATTTAAGCAACATTATAAATGTAAATATAACAGCAAGTTATTAGGAGCTGAGAATTTAAAGAGCAACATTCAGAAATTATACACGGTGAAACCTATGAAGTGGGAGACTTCTGAATAGTTTGTAAGAAAAGATTGGTGATGTGTGGAATTTAGTGAACAGACATAGCTGGGCAGAAAACCGTTAATCCGTTAATCGTTAATTAACGAAGTTAATAAAATTGCAAAAATTTAACTTTTAAGTTAACCTAAAAAGTCGTTATAGGTCTTCTTAACTTCCATTAACTTGAACAACTGTTAACTTTAATATGTTACGTTGGTAGTTGACGTATTTGGTTTGTTTAAATTGCGTGCTACGTCGCGCTCGACGCGAGTCGGACGAATTAGGTAATACGAAGTGCGAGTGTGATGCATATACAACTGTTATGGCGTGGCTGTGGCCAGGAAAGCTAGAGTTTTGGATCGTTTCTATTTTACGTTTGCAAATCGACGCTCACTATTCGTTTCTAATTCGATTCGTGATTGACTCTGATATTTTTTTAATCTAACTTTTTTTTACTGCCATTAATTTTACTTTTTAGCTAGTATTGGTTTGGTGTTCGTTAATGAAATAAATTAAATTGACATTTGTTACATGATTACGTCATGAAAACTGAAGATCTTGAATCTATTAACGAAAACAGCAATATTAACAATAGCAAAGATAATTTTAAAAATCCTTGGCCACGTTTATGATTGCTGCATTTTAATCAAGACTGGAAGAACATTAGATCCGTGAATGCAAACTGTGTTTGCCTAAACTTTCTACAGTCAAGGCTCACGTGTCTAGCCTTTATAACCTAAAACAACATATGAAGAGGGTGTATATATCAAAATCTGAACAGTTTGATGAAAAAGTAAAAGCAGGGTCAACTCTTGGAAAAAAAAAGAAAAATAACTGATGTAGATAGCAGAAGAATTTATTTGATTTCATCTCCATCTGCTAACAAACGTTTACGTCAATAAACATATGGCATCGTAGCTACCGGCACCGTCGTATTCCAAGCTGATGTGGACAGATGTATTGTAAACATTTTCGTCGCCAACACTATTCCACTACATGTTAAAGAATCCGATACTTTCGAGAAACTGGTTAAAACGTTGAAGCTCGGTAAAAATTCAATTTCCAGAATGACATTGGGTCTTGCAGTAACACGTATTGCAATACATAAATATCTGTTCCGCTTTTAACGTTTAACTTTAACTTGCATTAAAATTAAAAAAAGTAACGCTTTATCGATTATCGAATTTAATTTTTTAGGTAGCGGATTAACGAAGTTAACTTTAAGGAGCGTCCATAAACCACGTTGCTCCATTTTGGCCTCCTGTGAATCCCCCTCCCTCCACGTAGCCCGAATTGGCTTTTGCCTCTACTTCCCACCCCTCCCCCACGTAGCATGTAGCTTTTTTCCCCTTTTGATTCCAGAAGACATTTTTTAATGTTTTCTTCTGTAAATTACACACACAGATAATTAAATAAAGGAAATGTTAATATTCACATGCTGTTGTGTGTTCTGTACCTCATTTTAATTTTGAAAAAAAAAATATGAGTTGAAAGCTACGAGGTCTGGCCCTGAATTTCCCCCCCCCCCCCACGATACACACCATAGCCTTCCTGCCAACCTCCCCCCCCCCCGTGACCGAGTAACGTAGTTTATGGACGCTCCCTTTACGATTAATTATAACCACCTATGTGAACAATTTTTTTATAATGGATGAACTGGTTTATTTAAAGTATCTTGAGTGCGCCTTCATACACAGGGTGTTTCAAAAATAACCGGTATATTTGAAAAATCAATAAAAAGTAAACGGGCAGCGATATAAATACACCGTTTCTTGCAATATGCTTGGGACAACAGTAAATTTTCAGGCAGACAAACTTTCGAAATTAGTTACAATTTTCAACAACAGATGGCGGTACAGTCTGGAAAAATCTAAAGTACGATTATTCTAAGGAATAAACCATTTTTTCACAGCAAACTTGCAATCAGTGAACAGCACACGCTTAAAGCAGAAAAACGACTTACAGAATGGCGAACTCACAGACTGCGTTTACTTCTACATCTTTCAAATCGCCTACAGCGCCATCTGTTGTTGAAAATTGTAACTAATTTTGAAAGTTTGTCTGCCTGAAAATTTACTTTTGTCCCAAACATACTGCAACAAACGGTGTATTTCTATCGCTGCCAGTTTTGTTTTTACTGATTTTTCAAATATACCGGTCGTTTTTGAAACACCCGGTAAATTTCTCTTAGTTTCAGATATCTTTTGTCTCGAACTTGAATACTGACGAGATGAAAACATAAGTCATGAAAAACACAATGTGATGGCTAAGTTATCACAGCAGTTGCAACACCCTAGAGCGCTACGCTCAAAACCTATATCTTTAAAGCATCAGTCCAAAAGTATTAGATGAAAATTAGTAAAACCATTTTCCTTCCGAAAAACTCTCTAGAAATTATGTTTAGTGCAAATTTACTTTCTATTGATTTCTTATTTATACTTTTGGTTTCATTTTATTCCATAAGTCGCTCTATCATCGGATTTGTTCTTTGGCATTTTTATTGAGTGTCATGCAGTCAACTTTTTATTTATCACGCGATAACACTTCGAAGAAGTCCACGTGATACTGGCGTGTGGTTCGATATAGTCGTTGTTTCGAAGCAGTGTGACATTCTAGCTCCTTACGTTTTCATACGATGGTCTGATTGTAAAAAATTATTTCCTAGTATCCTTCTGCTGAAAACTGAACACGTTAGCCAGCTAAAAGAACTGCTCTGAGACTAACTGTTTTGTGGGTTGTTTCTGACTTGCAACTAAACAAAATGCTTTTGATAGCATACGCGTTTCGCCTTTATTCAAGGCATCATCAGTGCCCTAGATAAACATATATACACACATATATACAATGCTGTTGTTTGATTTTTGTACAGTTTTCTAAAAATATTAAGTGGGTACTTACAGTTTTTATATATTCATTAACACGCACAAGTTCGTGTTTCCATACCAGCTACTCTTTTTGCACTATCACTACTGTCCCAAGTTTTTGTAGGCTGCATTTTAGGTAATTTCACCCTGAGACTGTTTATCTGCGATCTATAAAAAAAGTCCTTTTCACTTTGTCCATTTAAATCACCCGTCACTCAAGTGCCTCAAAGGAACGCCACAAGAGGTGGTCTGCCTCGGCTTGTGACATTTTTCCTGCGCGCGAATCTACGGATTTGTCATATGCGTGTGTTCTGGTCTGTTAATATTTCTCTTGTTGCTCACGAAAAGCTTGAAGTTTTGACTCAACGTTTGATCTTACTTCATTCTCTGGGCTTGGAAAGTAAATTTGCAGCAAGGGCGTTCAGATTGTCCAAAGTGAATTTTCGGCGAAGCTTGATGTTTCAGATGCACAACTGTTTCACTTTGTCATTCAACTGACACGAATAATTCCAAGAGAAACGTTAATTGGAGCACAGTTGAAGTAGAAATTAAATTGGTTGTAACATCTTTCTTGAGGCCAAAAAGAGAAGGGTTGGAATTTACCATTATTATTAATTAAATTTATGATGTTTAGCATTTGACGTCACTTATATTAAGGGTATGAAATTTGAAAGTTATAAGATAGAATGTTTGATGCTTCTACGCCTGGAAGATGGTATTTGTTACCAGTAAAAATCTGATTCTATGGAGCCCAGTAGAAGCAAAAATCAAAAACAATTTTATCTTTTGTACAAAAGAATAATGTTTGGAAGTCAGTACACTGTTCTCCCCGAAATAAACATGTTTCGAAACTAATGCAAAAAGGAAAATTGCCTATGGCACAATCTTAAGAAAGGAATATGCTGAAGGAAGGCTTCACAGGAAACGAGAAACTTGCCACAATATCAGTTCATGAGCTGTTTCGAGTGTAGAGTGATGCTTTTTTCTTACTGTTTTGATTTTTATGTTTGTTAGCTACTGTTAGATTATGATATTAATCTTGTTTTAAAGTGTAAGAAACATGTTGTCCGTATTTGAATTTTTTTACAATATTGTTCACATTTTTAATGTTAGAATGAGCGAAAATTTCATTAGTTGCTCGAACGTTTCTTGATTTTCCCATTGACTCAACGCATACTACTAATTAGTGAACCTTGTTTTGCACGCCCCATGGGACGCCTGCCATTGCACTTCGGGTGGTCGGAGACTAACGGGGAGCAGAAGGCACAGTAGAGCACTGCGTGGGAGGGAGCAGACCAATGAGGGGCGGGGGAGGTTCACAGAGAGTCTGTGTGGGTTGGTCTGACTAAAGCTATATTGTCTCGGGATTGTCTTCTTGGTGATCAAAGGGTGGGAAGTGCTGCCGAGCTGGTAGACCCTATCCCCGTTTAACCAATTTGACGACGACGCCAATTTCAATATCTTCCGTGATGATATTGCTCTAACAACCTCTGTCGACGGCAATTACTAGCATGGCTTCGCAATTATACCTTGTCTCTTCTCTGTTGTATACATCCCAATAATTTCTCTTTTTTCTATTCCAATATCGTACAGACAGATCGTAAGCAGTAATAACTATCTATTCTACACTGAAAAAAATTTGAATAAATTTTGGCTCTATATTTTTTATTCATAAGACCCAAAATTTCATCAGCACTGCAAGTAATTTTCTTTTTATAAAATAATATTGCGGTTAGTGTTACTTTTAAGTACTGCTAGGAAAATGGGTGTAAAATAAGCAAAGACGTCTAACGCAGATGTAATCAATTCCTGGGTCACATTAATAAACCACTCGCTGTAGTTCGTCGTAAGTTGTTGTGACTTAATTAATCAGTTCTTAGATTTAAAGGATTTTTTTGTCAGGCCGCTAGGTGATTTATAAATTTCACTTAAGTATGATAATTCCTATAACTTCCTAAGAGTAAGGTAGTTAATTAAATAAACAAGATGGTCCATACATGTTTTGTTAACTATTTATTCCTCCAAATTCTTCATAAACACATAAGCGGATAAGGCGTGTCATCAGCGTCTTCCAAAGATTCTAACATCACAGACACAGCGTCCTGTTAGCATCCTTTCAACTGAACTCAGCGAACTCGGCAGCAGTTATTCTCGGGAAATAGGCGGTACATTATTTTGGATACATCAAAACACCGCCCGACTCTTTTGGGTCGTTAACAATCTCTGCAAATTGTAGAAATAGTACAAAAACAATCAAAATATATTCAAAATAACTCTTTATCACCAAGAAAAATTTTAAAATGAAAATAAAGTATATTACCATGAATTTAAACAAAAAACTAATAAATTTAAAGAATCCATATAGCCTAAAATCGTACTTAAAACACAATGGCTTACACTAAATTCATAATTACAGTCTTTTAATTAAAATTTCATATATTATACTGCTTTTATTCATAATGTACTTCATCTAAAAAAATTCCATCTATAAAAACAATACTCATTAATACGAAAAATATAAAAAAAGTTGACAGTTAATCAACGTTTATCTCTCCGCAAAACCAATGTAGACACTTCGACAATAAATTTGGTCGCCGCTGAAAAATTCTATCACTCTTATTTTGCACAACTGATATCAATGTCATCCTAAGAAACAGTAACGCAATACTGGCTTTGCAGTATTACATTACTGTTTCCTGGGATGACAATGATGTCAGATTTTGCAAAATACGAGTGATAGAATTTTTCAGCGGCGGCCAAATTTATTGTCAAAGTGTGTACTTAATTTATGAGATAAAAAATTAAAGGTAGCTGCATCTGAGAACTGTAACAAGATAGATGCGAAGAGCGAGACGTTCAGATATATTCGAGGAAACAAAGGAAGCAAAAAACCGTCCACGGAAAGTTTTTGAAGAAATTTTTTAACGTCAAGAACGTACTGTTGCTGAGAAAAGGAAATCTGAAACTAGTCACAGAGGCAACAAGCAGTGATGACACGTAACTGTGGGAGACTATACTTAGTATTGTTCGTAAGGAAGGTGTCGTATTTGCCAAAACGAAATGAAACACCTGCCTATGTACATTAACAGCAGAAAATGATGACGTCAGTAGACAAAATAAGATATGCACTTAAATTCTTTGGCAAATATTCAATATCTTGGTTACTTCCATTAAGTGGTAAAAATATGTATCAAACTGAGTGACTTCAATCAGAAGCCATACCATTCTCCATCATCAGCTATTAGGCAGAGCTCCTGCCAAAAGACTATAAAAATACCATTAGAGTGTTGCGGAACTACTAATCCGATATTTGTTTAAAAACTTACTGTGATATCTAGCCTTCAACAGTTTACAGGAAATCTGTAGAGATCTTACTGGAGTTTATTGTTTTCGCAAAATAAATAAGTGTGTTATTTTTAATAATTTTGATACTTTACCTGATAATTTCTTTGACAAAAATGCATATGTATCATTCGATGCAGAATTTACTGAATCGGATAATAAGAATAATAAATAAATAATGAAAATTTTTTGACGATTTTCAAAATTTTTCCAATAACCTCATTAAATTTTAAATTATTTTTGTGTTTTATTTATGAATACTACTTGAATATTTTTGTATAACAAACTCTGTTGAAAATAACTTGTAATAATTTCTATTTTTTAATTAATTCCATCGGATGCTTGGTCTGTGTGAGGAATACTCAGTGTGCGAGACTATATCACTGTTGATATTCACAGTTTATCGCGCTTATTTTAGATATTTAAGCACAAAGTATGAAATTAAAAAGCATCTACAAACATTGTATCACATAATGCCGATAAACCATATATATATATCTTTAAGTATGTTTTGGCGCTGGAAATTGGATATAGTTCTTAAATGCCAATTACGTTGTTTGTATTTTTATTTTGTGGTAAAAAAAAAACAAAAAAAAACCCCTTAGTGGATGGTAGTCATAAATTGATAAATTCTCAATAACCGTTAACAGATTCTAGAAGATATAATAATCCTATGCTCGTCCTTCCTCTGGAGAATATGTCAAAATTTTACTAAAATATCAAGATTAACCTTTCATTTTATGGTGATTAATTATAAACGCGCAATTTGAAACGGATTTTGCTACTCTTGAAGAAACAATACGTAATGGAACACCCTCTCGAGCATAGTGTTTATCAACCATTCCTCGCTCATCCCTTCCAACATTGAAGTGTAATTTTCAATATCTATAGATTCTTCTATTTTCTTCTTGCTTTTTAACAATGATAGATAAATACATTTTTCTTGGTGTAAGTTCTGTTTGTAGTTCTTGAAACTTATTGACTAGACCATATATAACCCAGTATGATATTATCTGATTGACTGGTTTACAATGTTTTATTTTCAGATCTCTTAATAAAGGAAATGTACCTAGGTTGTTTTACGAGCGCTCCGGTGGCTTCGAGGCAGCTCCAACCCCGCTGCCTCCGGACTGCAAGTTTGTTCACCGTGTTGCCTACCCGTAGGCGCACTGCTTTCACTACTCTCTTTATGCTCTCACCGCATCCATAAAAGCAGGGCTGCCGTCTGCTCCATCTCCCCCATACCGAAGCCCCTTTTCTTCGCTATTGCTAGTATTGTGATCACCCCAAGTAGGGTTACGTGTCGGTGTACATTGCATCCCGATGCTCGAGCCAGTCATACTGTAGCGGAACTTTAGAAGAAGGCTGCTTCGGCACTACCAATACACGCAAGTAGTGAGATACTTTATCTTTAAACTAGCAGAGTTCTCCGTGTTACCCGGTCTAGATGGCGTAGATTTACCCGTACACGTTTATTCACGCAATGACAAACATGTGTAGAAAGTTTCATAAAATTCGCGCCGGTTGAAGTTTATTTACCTATATACAGTTTTTATTCATCGGAAAAGATTCATGTTTATCAAGCTTCATTAATTTAGTACCATACATTTCCTGTACAAAATTAAAAGTTGATTTAGCCGCACAGTTCCAAGAATGGGGTGGGTTGGATGCTTTGATACGGAATGTCAGTTTCTGCAAATGTTGCTGTTGGAAAATCGAAAAATGTACCATACGCATATTAATACATACCACATGCTTAAAAATTTATCCAGTATGTGTTGTTTATTCCGGAATCACGCAGAAAATACAGATTTTGAATGAATTTTCAGAATTTGAAAGCTTGGGGTCTAAGTTAAAATTTAATGTATGTCTTAAGACGTTACGACACATTTATTTTCCGAATACTCTAGCGTTACCTGAAAATTGCTGAGTCAAATTTAACTGAATTTTCACAGTATCAAACATTAGATTTGTCTCAATATGTTGCCTCATCTGCAGCTGGGGCTGACAATTTTCTCATTATGCTACTTTCATCTGGCGCTGGACCTCATAATTAAATTCTGTCCCGTACCTGTACATTTGAATATCGAGTATTCAGAATTATATTTCAAGTATTTAGAACTAAGCGAGATACGCAAAAAATTATTCTTTAATTTTGGTTTGTCTCATGGAGTTACAAATTGCAGCACCATGGTTAGAAACTGTATTACTACATTACTTAACAACGCAGTGATTTATAAAATGAATAAGAGCTAGATTATGTTGGAAACTCACATCTGATTCAATTGGGATGGAGTGCACGCCCCTGTGGCAATTTTTATAAACCCCCGTTTTTCCCCTGGCCGCTTACGTTTGCCCTAATTCAATTTACGTAGGACATAATTCACTTTTCTGTATGTCGAAACTGTCAAAGGTATCCTCATAGATCTTAAGAACATTCTTTAATTTTCTTTGCCAGAAAATCAAATTCTACTACTACAACGTCCAATGAGAAACATGTGTTTTATGAAAAATAATCATCAACTATGCTACAAGGGCAAAAAAGCTCTTGCACGTATGCAAATATCGGGGATTCTACGATAACCGAGGCGCCTCAACTTTTTCGTGGATTCTTATGTAATTCCATAAGACAAATCGAAATTGAAAAATATTTTTTTTTATATCTCGTTTATACGTTTCAATAAAATCTCACAGGTATGATGGTAGGTTTAAATGCGGCCTAGATAAAAAAAAATTCTGCATAAGCCAAATTAGATGATGGATTCTTATGCAACTTGAGTGTTGCGATATCTCCCTTAGTTTTTGGTATATTGTGTCTTCAAAGTGGTTAGTTTTATATGCAACCTGGAAGAGGAAATTTTTGACAAAGTCACAAGGAACTACACGCTGGACATGTACGATGGGTTTTATTTTCTTCCTAGCTGTTATGGTTAGATTGAAATATTGCCTGGACCATAATATAATCGTCGCCATAGCTAATTTCTGACATTCGATATTTCGAGAACTAAGATGGATATAAATATATTTTTAACTTTAAATTTGTCTCATCGAGTTACAAACTGCAGCGCCACAGTTATCGTAGAGAATTTATTACTAACCAATGTAATAAATTATATAAAATGAATAAAAGCTAGTCTACATCAGAAACTCTTTTTTTTCTTTATGGCTTTACGCCTTTTCGACGTCGAGGTCATTAGAGGCGGGATGGGACTGGGGACAAGGATCGGGAAGGAATTCGGCCACGGCCTTTTAAAACAAGCATCCCGGAATTCCCCTGGAGTGATTTGGGGAAACCATGGAAAATCCAAATCTGGATGCCCGGACGGCGATTCGAACCGCCGTCCTTCACCAGAAACGCATGTGTATAGCGCAGGATGTAATGCCAAAAATCTTTCAGTTGTCCTAAACTGTTTTTTTCCCAACACGAAAGACTTAATACAAAATTCTGTTGATGCTAAAAACCATCAGCCTACTTATTAATTACTGTGAACGGAATTAATCTACTTTCAGCTCCAATCACCAAATGTATAAAAGCTATGTTATGTCTGAAACTCACTCGTGCAGCGCAGAATGTAATACGAAAATGTTTTCCTAAACTGTTAATATTTCCAACACCACAACACTAAAGGCTTAATACAAAGTTCTATTGATGTTAAAAACCACATACCATTAATAACTATGACGTAAGTGAATATACTTTCTGCCCGAAACTCCAGATATTTTAACTGTGCGGATTCAGCCTTTTATACAAATATTAAAAGTGAGTCCAGCATAATAATTCAGTAAATTAACGCTTTTATTGTGACCAGAGACATTGAAGTTGTACTGCCAAGGATCTTGATTGAAGAGAATCTGTTGTTTTTGGTTATTCTCAAATTAAATACGGTCATGTATGGTGTTTAAAAACTAAATCCCCCGAATTAAAGGAAAGAATATTTCATGTTTTGTTTAGCGTGGAGAATGAAACATTACTGTTAACTGATTTGAATGCTTTCATTAAAGGCTATGGTCAGAGATATTGTAGTTGCGTGTTAAGTGCGCAGCATGCGACATCTAGTGTTGACAAATTTAAGGCCAAATATAGACCCACATATGAAAGATCAAAGCTTTTAGCCAGCTTAGTGTTTAGATGTTTAAGCAATAAGTGTCTAACTACATCCATACATTGATACAACAAATAATGCAACTTGAAATAAATACAGGAACAGTGTATTCAGTTAACCGAAATGCTACGAATTACCTGCAGAATTTACATTAACGTGGAAATTATTGGAGCTCGTACAATTAATGAAATGAATTTTGCATCGGTGCAATCAATTTCTGAGAAATAAATTAGTTAGACAGATATTTCAAAAAATGTAATTTTTACTAGCTGATTATCTTACAAAAATAAGGTTCGGTCTGCCTTCTCTTCAAAAAAACCTATTTCCTTTAAATATGTGACACAATAAGGATTTAGAGAAAATTAAGAATTTATCCTGTTACTGTGTTATTTCAGTTTTACAGATAAACGTATACCCAGCTAGAGGCATTGCAAAGATCAGTAGCAAGTGATATTAAAACATGATTTAACTATCGACTTTTTCGCTACGTACAACTCAATTAATTTTAAGTGATAAACAACTTCTGTGAAAGTTTATTAAGAAAATTATTATTGCCGTTAGTGCTCAATTTTTTGTTCTTTTCGACATGAACTAGATTTCAACCATCGGAGGTTTGAGTAAACCTAACAGAATATTACGAGACATTGACAGAACAAATTAATAAATTATATTGTGCATTTATACTTAACTAACGCAACGATTAAGGATAGAAATAAAAATTAAAATATTATTCTTTCAAAATAAATAGTAACTGAAATGTCAACACTTCGAAAATTGATCAATAATATTGAAAGACAGTCTGTTGAGACCTTATTAGAAAGAAGTGTGATTCCTTCGTATCGAAACATATGTTGTGACTTTATTGTAGCTCAAGCTTTGAAAAAGTCATTTTTACGTTTATATTCGAAATTATCTGTTCGAAAGGATATTATAATTAAGCCTCAGCAATGCATTTCTTTAACTTTTATTGCTACCAATGACTCCGTCCTATTTTTTTTTTTATAATTACTGCAGGATTACTTTTAATGAATTTTACAAAACTTTTTGGCACATTTGAAGACACACGGTTGATGAAGCGACTCCCTTCATCGACAAAAGTTCTTGTATTAATGCTGTAGGTCTAACTCGATGTCTTCGGTTTGTTTGTAGATTTTGCTTCATTTCTTTGGGCTTTTTTTATTTTCTTGAGCTTCTGATTCATTGTGTTCCTTCAGACAGCTGGTTCCGTTATTGTTAAGCTTGTGAACAAAAAGCTGGAGAGTTCGAAAAAATTAAAGTTCTTCCCAGGAGCTTTCTGTCACATTCTGAAGACTACAGTTCACAAAAGGTCATGCTTTGCTTTGCGATGATGGCTTCTCAAATGGAGTGAAAAGTTTCCCTGAGTTCGATGGCTTTATCAACAGAAAATGTTAAACAGCTTCTACTTCTTAATTATACACCTTCTAACCAGAAAAAAAACCTTGCAAACATATTGATAGCAATTCGAGAACAGAAAGCACAGCATTAATCTAATTAAATTTCAACGGCAAAAAAACCTAGCAAATCTATTTCTGGCCTAAATATTAGATGAATGTTATAATAAGTCTATTTTTTTTAGATGTTTAGTTTACTCTGAATAACCATTTGCAACATAATAAAGAAATTTCATGCAATTGTCGGTTTGCCAGTACAGGGTTCTGATTTTTACGCATTGTATCTTCTCTTTGTATGGAATTTAGGTAGCTGTAAGTGAATAAATTCCAGGTAATATAATTAAATGAGTAATTTTCAGTTTTCAAAATATTTCCAAGTAAAATCGAAAATTGAAGCTCCTAGACTTCACTGGTCATTTTCTAACTCCTCGGTCAGTAAATAAAATCTTCATTTCTCTCCTAGTTCAACCCTGACACGCAAACCGTTCGGTAAATCCTTGAAAACAAAAGTAACAGTAAGTGTATCTACTACACTCGGTGAAAATATATTTCCATTACATGACTTTGCCATTTATTGCACAGTAGCACAAATATTTCTTTATTTTCGTTATGCAATTGTAGGTTCAATCAGACCATTGAGATTCATGTGTATATTAATGAAAGTTCAGTTGGTGATAGTTGTTTAATCCTTTATAAAGTGTTTGATGTATTTTAACCTCGCTCTCTGTCTTTCACATTTTGCCGTGTGTGGTTTTATTGGTGTTGTTGTTCAGGTTTAAGAGCATGCAGAAGGAACGTAATTTCAACCGGCTCTTCATGCCACAGTACGTGTTCAATCCACATCTCCGACCTTCGCCGAAGAATATTCCGGAGCAGTGAAAGGCAGAATCCTTCGTTGTGAAAACTCCGGGAGGAACGGCAGTTTTATACCAAAGACAGAAAAACGTAATTGGGCGCAAGCCAAAGCTATTAGCTCCGTTTTTCTTCACCACGCCATCTGATCCATCCCTCTGCCCTTTGCTAACCACCAGAACTTCGCTGCCTACCCGCCACTGTGAAAACGATAAGCGTCACAGCTGATTACTGGATGAGCAAGCACAAATACGTAACGAACAGAATTCCAGCCAGATTGTGAAAGCATTTTGCGTTCCTAATCATTTATATTTAGAGCCATACAATGGGCGCAAAGAACCGTTATGAAATCGTTGACACTAATTCTAATACTTTTCAGCACTATTACCTAAAAAATATTTCGATCCCAGTTGTTTTGTTTATTGATTAGCTAGGAACTGCTGTAGTGCACAGTACCTCAATAATAAACTTTGTTTTGGTTTCCCTCCATTAATGCGATTTCAACTGAAGGGCTGACGTTATTGATTTTACTCTGCGTTTTACACAAAATTGTGTCAATGAACAAGTAATAGGCCTATATTTACAATTAATTAAAATACTGCAATTTTTTTTTAGTAAGCAGCTGTAATTATTACAAACTCATGGTTTTGTGTGTGTGGTTTTTTATATGCAAGCCGTTTACAAATGCAGCAATTGTATTATCTGGAAAATTGCATCAATATGTAATAACTAACATGAAATGTTATGTAGCTAAAATTGGAAACTGATTATAATAAAAAGTTTTTAAGTAACTAGATGTTTATCAGTAGCTGGTAACACTACTCGTTTGTTAACAATTATTAACAATTGTACGTATGTGCGCTCCACCTTCTTTAGACTGTCCTGACATGGGATCAATGTGAACATACCTAATCTAATCTCATTCTATAAAACCGTGATAAATTCGTTCGATCGTGGAGTTAGTGTTTACAGCAGAGGAAGATCAAAGTAGGAATACCCGAGTCCAGATGTAGCCAAGACTCTGTTTACACTTCAAGAAAAAGTTTCCTGAGACAAAAATTTGTGTCGTTTATTACGTAGTGTATTACTGAAAGATATTCGTCACCTTTCCTTCAAAATGCGAAGGAAAGATACATGTAAGACCTGCGAGAGACTCAACATTAGTCAGAGCAGGTTGCCTCAGTCGAAAACAGTTCTTTGTATCTACCATAGAAGACACAGAAGGCACATAGCTTGTTAAGTAGTGATGTCAGCTTATCTCAGTTCATTGACAGTGATGCCTGCTGCCTGTCGATTGATGTTTGCCGCTCTTGGAAATCTTCCATCGTTGCCAGCTGTCTCGATACAACTTTGGAGTATTTCTAGAGGATATACTTCAGTACTGTTATTATTACTTAAATTTTGGCAGTATATAGCGTAGAACAGTAGTGTACTAAAATAAACTGTAAAGAACGCGTTATTGCGAACAGCAATGATTTATTATACGTTCTCACGCCAATGCGCAATACAGCGGACAACAAGATAGACCAGCGAGATTACAGATAATGCAAAGAATAATTTAACGTCTGTGCATTTCACTGATAATCTCTACAATCCCCCCCTCGGAAGATCATTGACCTGTGGATGATCATTCCGCACTTTGGAGATTATGCCACCTGGACCTGCTCCACCAGCTGACTGCGATGCGACTCGTATAGTCTGTGACACAGCGCCTTCGTGAAGATGTCCGCAACATTTTGTTCACTTGGGACATATCGAAGTTCCACTGTCCCATCCATCACCTTTTCTCTTACAAAGTGATGCCTGATTGCAATGTGCTTTGTCCTGGACTTGTCAACATAATTTCTAGCACGTGCAATAGCTGCCTGACTATCACACCATATTGTGGTTGCACTGTTACTTATTTCTTGGAACTCCAAGGACATTAATAGTTCCTTTACCCAAAACACTTCTCTTGCACAAGAAGCCAAGGCCACATATTCTGCCTCCATTGTGCTAAGTGCAATCACAGTTTGTTTTGAACTTTTCCAGATGATTGGAGCACCTGCAAGTATAAGCACATATCCACTTATGCTTTTGCGAGTTTTTGTACAACTAGACCAATCTGCATCAGCATGCACTACAAGACTTTCATTAGTTGGGTAATATGTAATCCCATAGTCTTGTGTCTCTTTTAAATACCTCAGTACTCTTTTAGCTGCATTCCAATGACACTTGTTGAATTGCGAACAATACTGAGCCAACTTGCCTACTGAAAAGGCAATGTCAGGTCTAGTTCTCTGCGATAAATATAACAGACCACCAATGAGTTCTCTGTAAGGAAGGTTCTTGAGGACTTCTTCATTACACTCGTCGAGAAACTCTGGCCTCTGCTCCATTGGAGTTTTAATTCCTTTGGCGTCTTGCAGTCCAAATTCATTCAACAGTTTGTTGACATATCCTTCTTGTGAAAGGGTGACGCTACCATCCTCTTTCTTATTGAATTTTACTCCCAGTAGATGCAAAATCGTTCCTAGGTACTTAATATCAAAGCATCTCTCCAGAAGTTCTTTGACACTACTTCTCATTGATTCGTTTTCTGTTAATACAAGTAGTACCTGGGTGACCGATCTTTGCTCGGCATCTTTCGATTTCTATTTAATATCCAAGATTTCGAGTAAAGTTTGATTAAAGTAAAAGGCTTGAAGACTTCCTAGGCGTTTTGAGGTGCACAATTAAACAAAGAGAAACTTCACTAACATCATTAGGCTTACTGGTACCTGAACCTTCTACGTAATGAGGTTAGAGCCGTTTTCGAGAAACCAAACACAAAAATTGCATTTTTTTTTTTTTTTTTTTTTTTTTAAATCGTGTTAAAAACTTGAATAGCAAAACGTTATCTACATATGAAATTTCATCCAAATCGTTAGATCCATTTGCGAGACCACCTCATAAATTGCTTTCGAAGAAAAATGCTATTATTATGTTAAACAGAAATCTTAATGCCAGTCAGGGATTGATTAACGCTGCGAGATTTGTGTTAATTCAGGGCATTCTACGAAAACCCTTGATGATGGATTCTTATATACCTCGACGAGAAAAATTTAAAGTACAAAATATTTTTAAATTTATATATCTCGCTTAGTTCTCGAGATATCATATCGCAAAATTGACGTGGTTGGTTGAAATGCGACCTGGACCAAAAGATAAATTTCGTCACAGCCAAGTTTGATGATGAATTCAGATGAAACTCGTCGAGAAAAATCGAAAATAAAGAATTTATTTTTCTGATACCTCAAGTGAAGAGGTTAGGATTAGATCCGATCTGGACCAGAAAAAGAATCCACCAAAAGCACTATGTCGATACGGTGGAAATGTACTTTTAATGTTTTATTTTGTTCCAAATGGTTGTTGTTAGGTTGAAATACAGCATGGACCAGAAGAAACGTCGCCAAAAGCACAAGGAACTATACCTATAATTGATTTTTGACATGCTATATCTCGTAAACCAAGCGAGATATCAAGAACATTTATTCTTTATTTTCGATATGTTTCGTCGCGTTCTATAAGAATTCATCATCAGATTGTGACGTCACGGTAATGATAGAACATCATCAGTGCTAAATCAATGCACTCCGCTAAAAATATGCTCATACCTCGCTCGCGTGGTAGTATTTAATGACAAACTAACAACCACTTTTTACGGTCAAAAAGTAAACGGTGATTAGTTTATAACTGGTACCGGTAATATTATTTTCAAAGAAGTTTATCACCTCTGACAAAACCAATCATAAATTTTTAATTATCTTCCTTTTTAAATGTTTTACAATTAAACTTGCAATGTTACTATTTCCACGCCTCAGCCAGTATACAAGAACTGTTCGCTTAAATATTCTTTGAAATCAGAGAGAATCTATTTGTAGACTTTCTGGTACCTGAATTGTCTACGAGATGGCGCCAGTGCCGTTTTCGAGATATCAAGTGAAAAAATTGTTTGTATTTTGCAAACTCGCTTTTTTGTACGGAAGACAACTATTTAGGTAATCTTAAAAGTCAAAACATTATCTAAATATCAAATTTCATCCAAATCGTCATAGCCGTTTCCGAGATCCGAAATATATATAGAGGAAAGGAGACAAATATGGAATACCATTTTCGTTTTGCAAAAAAAATATAACAAGCAGTGCTTTTTTAAAATATGTTTTATTTCTAAATTATTCCAATTACTGTTTTCTAACAAAATATAAAACATTTTCTATTAATGTTAAAGAGAAACAAACTCCAAATTTAAATAAATAAAAAAAGGTGATAAGTCATAGATTCTAAAAAGGGTGACAAATATGGAATACTAAAAAAAAATTAATAGAAACTGTCAAAAACAAAAAACAAGAAAACAATTCATTATAATATAATAAGTTATATTAACAATTAGAATGGTTCAGACGATTGGACTTCTATCAATCTAACCCTTACAAAAGTCGCTGAAATAGCTTCCAATGGAATACCCAGCACATTCAGTGTGAGCCCATTCATTACATAACAAGCATTGTAACCACTCTTCTCCCCTGGTGTCTTCCAGAAAGTTTCCCTTACAAAAGAATACAATAGGTTGTATCTGAGTTAGGAGTACTTGATTCAGGGACGCTTTTTGTGTCCGATTCATCTTGAGCACTGAAATCGCTCTCAACTTCTTTGACAGATTCTTCTCTACAAAGTTTCTTCTTAATTATTTTTTCTTGGTAAATCTTTTTTTTTTTTCAAACTTGTCCTTATTGGTTGTTAATTTATTGGTTTCTAATTGAAGCTTATATGGCGAAGATGTGACCACCATCGACTAATCTTTTCTTCTTCCTCTGTTAGATATTTTTGTTTTAATTACGGTGTGGGGGATATTTCTTGAGGACTCACAATTAATGCTACTGACGTTGAAGACTGGTCAGAAGGTACAGCTTTGAATGTGGAATCGCTCAATTCCAGAGGGAAGAGCAAGATTGTTTCTCCAGACGCTCCTCACTAGATTTCGAAAGGGTAACACATTCGATGGAATCTTCTATCTCCTCATCTGAATCTGCAGCAAATTCGGAACCTTCAAAAATATTCATGTTTAAAGGATATATTCCAGTTGTTTTAAAGCCGTTTACAGCATTCACTCCAGTTTGAACTTTTAGATAAGCCTTACCGAAAACTTTGGCACATTGTGATTAAGGTGGTTCGCGGAACATCAGAATGTTTAGACGCCCGGAAATATTCCCAATTTTTTTCTTTCACATACTCTACAGCGTTATTCATTTTCTCCTCGTCCTACATCTGTCTTTTCTTTTCTTAAACATTTCTCTCTCCATCCCTAAAAATAAAAATAAAATTTTAGAAAATGGTATACAAATATGGAATAGTATTCCATAATTATCGCCCCCCAAGTATTCCATAATTGTCGCCCTCTGGACATGCACTTTGGAAGGTTATAACAATGGTTCCATCAAACAAAACGTGAATCACATTTATGCTAAAATAATCTACAAAGTGTGCTCTATTAGCCAACATTATTAACAAAAACCAAGAGATATAAGTTAAATATAAAACTAATTGGGCAAGTATGAGTTACCAAAGTTTTCTCCGTCCAAAAAATGAAAAAGTACTCGTCCTGAAAGCGGTATGAAGTCTATGGGCGCACAGACAAGACTGACGTAATGGCGGCTCAAAACGAAACATTTCACCTAGTTTCCGCTAGGGTGCAGCGCATAGGAGAGGGGAAACCAACCTATTCCATATTTGTACTCCTATTCCATAATTGTCTCCTTTCCTCTATATATATATATATATACAAGAATTGCTCGTTTAAAGATATAAGATATCGTCCACATAAACAGCTAATATGGCCTTTCCTTTTCCTTTCTTCAACAGATATACACACGGATCAACTTTATTACGAACGAATCCAAAACTTTCTAATGATTTGTTGAGATGTTCATTCCAGCACCTTCCACTTTGTTTCAAACCATATATTGATTTGTTCAATTTACAAACCAGTTTTTCTTTACCTCTTTGTAAAAACCCTTCAGGTTGTTCCATATACAAAGTTTCCTTTAAATCACTGTGAAGATAAGCATATTTGACATCATACTGGTCCATGAACCACTTTTCTCAACACCAATAGCTACAAGTAACCTTAGAGTATCGAAGCCTGATACAGGCACATACACTTCTTCATAATGCACTCCCTTCTTTTGAGAGAAACCCTTTGCAATCAAGCGTGCTTTGAAACATTCTGTTTCGCCTACTGTCTTCCGTTTAAACACCCATTTGCATTTAATAACATTTGCATTTGGAGGTTTACAACCAATGACCAGGTATTGTGCTTCTTCAATGATTCTATCTCTTCATTGATTGCTCCAAACCATTGCGCTGCTTCAGCAGAATTAATAGCCTCGTTGAATGAAGATGGTTCCACTATATTATTAGTATGAACAATGTGAGATTGTGGTTCTATGTTATCATCTTTCATTGATTTTATAGAACACCTTTCTCGAAGAATCATACTGTGTTGCTTTTGCAGGTTTGCATTATGTTTTGTAGAATTTCCCTTTGGTTGTCCTCTCTTCTTAATTTGAACAATTGAGTGTCCTTCACTCCGTTCACCTTTGTCTGAAGTTTCTTCTTCTTCACTTTCTGTGTCTGAAAATCCTTTGAAGTCTTCTTCTTCACTTGACAGATTTTCTTCAGAATTGATCATCACATTTTCTTCAGGATTACTGCCTGAAATTCCATCACTGCAGTCAAAAGTGATAGTTTCTTCTTTATCAAATTGTTTGAAGCTAGAATCTTCAGGTTTACTAATGTGTTCTACTTCATCACTTGTACTCTCTTTGAATACACAGTCACGTGACTCCACAACTTGTTGAGTATCTGGCATCCAAATCCTATAACCACGTCCATATATTGCGTATACAACCAAAATTCCTTTCTTGGCCCTTGCTGATAGTTTTCAATGGCGTTTCTGTTTAGGAATATGCACAAACACTTCACATCCTATTGCCCGAAGGTGAGTTACACTTGGCTTCCTTCCAACACATAATTCATATGGAGTTTTAACTTCATTATGACTGTTTGTGACTCTGTTTCTGATATATGCAGCAGTATATATCAATTCTGCCCAAGCTGCCTTAGGCAATTTACTACTGCTGATTTCACTTCTCACTAAATCTATCAGAGTTCTGTTGAATCTCTCTGCGATTCCATTTTGCTGCGGTGTGTAAATCATCGTCTTTTCATGTACAATGCCATTACTCTCACAGAAAATATCCCAATTCTTTGAACAAAATTCAAGTCCATTATCTGTTCGAACTCGCTCTAAAGATTTGCCAGTTTGTTTTTCAACCTGGATCTTCCATGCTTTAAACTCAGCCAGTACACTTCCCTTTGTTTTAAGCAGTCTGATGAAAGCATATCTGCTAGCATCATCCACTATGCTAAGAACATATTTGTTGCCACCAAAGCTTTTCACATCTATTAGTCTCATGAGAACTGCATGAACAAGATTCAAAATTATTTCATCACTTTTTCAAGTTGCTTGATGGATGTGTCACAAATGGCAATCTTGTAGCTTTTCCTGCTAAACAGTCATTACATGGTGTAGGAGTTGTCAACTCACAGTTTAAACCATTTACAGACTGTGTTTTGACCATTTTTATAATATGATTCTTGCTAAGGTGCATTAGTCTATGATGCCACAAATCCAATGTTTTTAACTTTCTATTTTCATAGTGTAATGAGCTTACTACACTCTTCTTTAAATTAGGTTCTGTTCTCACCACATACAAGCGATCCATATTCTCCGCTTTTAATATTAAATTCCTACTGTCATCGTAAATGCAACATCCATTTTTTATTAAAAACAACTTTCTTATTATTTTCAGTTAACTGTTTAACTGATAAAATTCCATGGCTAATGCCAGGCACTAAAAGAGTGTTTTTAATTTGTATATTACTATTTGCAGAATTATTACCTACTAGCATTTGCCCGCTGCTTCACGCGCGCGTGCCTTGGCAGGTGTAGAAATTATTTACCGATTTTATTCTCTTATCAGACATTAACGTGGAAAGGCATGAACTGTTAATGTATTCTGAATAGTTTCGTTTGTTTCGGTTAATACGTTAGGTTCGGTTTTCATACTGATGTCAGAGAGTTGTTTTATTCATATTTTTACGTGATTCAATTGATTCAATAGTAGAAAAGGTTCCTGAAAAATTAACAGTAGTAATTCGTGGTTGTAATTATTGTGCGAAGTATAAACATTTATTGTTTAGAAAGGCTTTTATTTTTGCGTTATAAGTAAATAAAGCAATGCTTAAGAGAAATAATATACTATCTTCAGCATACTTCGTAGGTCACTCATTGTAATCCCTTTGTGTAGACCACGTTTCTGGTCTGATCGTTCATTGTACATATGTACAGGCGTGATCTGCCACTCACCCTGGAGCAAGCAACGTATAGCTGGCCGTGCGAGAAACATGGTGTCCGAAGATCAATGCCTACGGTTCCTAGTGTCTGTCCCTGAGATTTGTTAATTGTCATGGCAAAACATAACGTTACGGGAAATTGTAGGCGCTTAAATTTGAACGGGAAGTTTGAAGGAACCAATGTAACGTTAAGAAAGCTGATATTATAATCATTATCTGTATTTTTTTTTGGCGATTTTATGTGTAAACTTTGCCTGGGATTATATAGCTAGGTATAAGCTTTGTTAAGGATGTATCTGTGGATATAATGAAAAATATTATTTCTATGATACTTAACTAAAAAAAGTTTATTTTTAAATGTGGATACCGAGGATTGCAACATAACCGCGGTGCCATAAATTTATGTAAATATAGCAGTAATCTACGACTTAGTCCTCTTGGAAGTGTGCTGAAATATAAAAATTCGTTACCAATAATCACAGCATCTCAATTTTTTCTGATTTATTTATTTTTTGTTGTTTGGATATTGGTTTTATTTTATGTTGATACACCATCAATTATTCCTGCTTTAAAATAGAAATTTACGTGAATTGGAGCTACTCTTGATTTCAAATCGTCGTATCATTACTGTCATTATTTCAGTCAGATATAATTAATCCAAAAATGTCGAGATGTGATCATGGTACAGTTTATGTAGTAACGTGCATGTAACTGAAACAATTATTTCTGAGTGGCAACATTATGGCAAGTTGTGAATCGCTTGAAATGCAACCTGACAGCTGATATGATGCTTTGTTATTGGCCTAAGAGACGATGCCTGCAGATTTATAATCTACGCGGTGTAACATTAGGATATGAAACATTTTGAATTTAAGTTTCTTTCAATATAGCCGTATTTTCTATGTAATTATTTCAGTCACATGTAAGTACCTGGCGAAACAACAGCCTGGACCAGATGACAATTGACTCGTTTTGTTTAGCATCAGGCATAACGGGTTTAGTTTTAAAATTTACGCGGTGTAGAATAGAATTTTAGGATGCCTACCAATAATCACAGCATCTCCATTTTTTCTGATTTATTTATTTTTTGCTGTTTGGATATTGGTTTTTATTTTATGTTGATACACCATCAATTATTCCTGCTTTAAAATAGAAATTTACGTGAATTGGAGATAATCTTGGTTTCAAATCGTCGTAATTTCAGTCAGATATAATTAATTCAAAAATGTCAAAATGGATCACGGTACAGTATATGTACTAATGTGCATGTAACTCAAGCAATTATTTCTGAGTGGCAAAATTATCGCAAGTTGTAAATCGATTGAAATGCAACCTGGACAGTGATGACAGCTGATATGCTTTGTTATAGGCCAAAGGGACGATGCTTTTAGCTTTATAATTTACGCGGTGTAGCATTAGGATATGAAAATTTTTTTATTTGAGTTTCTTTCAATATATCCGTATTTTCTATGTAATTATTTGAGTCGCATGAGTAGGTATGTCTCGAGCGTTCTGCGCCCTATAATTATCTCGCCCTGCGGCCGCTTCCCCTATAATTAGGCGCCACCGCCCTGTAATTATCTACCTGGCTGCCCCACCCCCTCCCCTCCCCTCCCCTCCTTGTAACCTGACACCATCCCGCTGACCTTGAAACCTGCAGGTGTTCCTTCCGTGTAACCTGATACGCTACCGCCGACCTTGAATTCGAAACCCCTCGCGGCCGCTTCCCCTATAATTAGGCACCCGGCCGACTGTGTGGCCTATAATTATCTACCTGGCTGCCGGCGCCGCTTACCGTCATTATCTTTTGTAGGTCACGCACCACGCCGGCGCCACCGGCCTGTCATTATCTTTGTAGGTCACCCGCCCCGCCCCCTGCAGACACGACGGCGCCTCTTCTTGGTGTGCAGGCCGCTTCCCCTATAATTAGGCGCCCGGCCGACTGTGCGGCCTCTGGCCTATAATTATCTACCTGGTTCTTTGTAGGTCACGCGCCCCGCCCCCCCTGCGGCCGCTTCCCCTATAATTAGGCGCCACCGCCCTGTAATTATCTACCTGGCTGCCCCACCCCCTCCCCTCCCCTCCCCTCCTTGTAACCTGACACCATCCCGCTGACCTTGAAACCTGCAGGTGTTCCTTCCGTGTAACCTGATACGCTACCGCCGACCTTGAATTCGAAACCCCTCGCGGCCGCTTCCCCTATAATTAGGCACCTGGCCGACTGTGCGGCCTGTAATTATCGGCCGACTGTGCGGCCTCTGGCCTATAATTATCTACCTGGCTCTTTGTAGGTCACGCGCCCCGACGGCGCCGCTTACTGTCACTATCTACCTGGCTGCCGGGGCTCTTTGTAGGTCACGCGCCACGCCCACTGCAGACACGACGGCGCCTCTTACCGTCGTGTGCGTACGCGTGTCCTGCCGCACGCAGCGCATGGTAGAGGCAGTCCCGTCGCACGCACACGCGTCGTCCCCTCCAAGTCCAAAATGGAGTACGTGGTTTATGGACGCACCCTTAGCATAACAAATTTTCAGCTTCCCCTCTACTTGCCACACATTCGGGAGGACGTGAGTTCGTATTCCCCGTCCTACCATCGAATTATTATTATTTTTATTTTTATTATTATTATTTTTATTATTGTTATTATTAAATACAATGAGAGACGAAGAAGGGAGAGAGAGAAACTTGGTGCTGGCCCATTCAGTCTTACTCTTCCGAACATGCGATCTTAAAATACTAATTATTCGCTAATTCATGGTAACTAATGAGATAATTAGCATTTTTTCGTAAAGTGTGGTCAACGGTTCAAAACCCCCGTCGGTTTAATAAAGCGGGAAGGAATTCTGCATGTTGAAGAAGGGAAAATGGCGAAAGCTGGTGTCGGCCCATTCAGGCCTAATCTTCCGAAAGATACCAAAAGGTTTAACGTCCCCATTCAAAGGTAGTTTACTAGAATTCGGTGAGTTTAGTTTTGCACGAGAAGGAATACGGCCATTGCCTTTTGAGCATCACGGCATTCACCTGGAGTGATTTCAGGAAACCATGGAAAACCCAAATCTGGATGCACGGACGGGGACTTGAATCCGCGTCCTCCCGAATGCGAGACCAAAACGTTAACCGTTCGTGTATTAAATTTAATTTTTGGATTTTCTATAGCCAATTGCTTTAATTAAAATCTAAGACTTTTATCAACGAATACTAAAGCGTTATTTTTAATATTATCACTTTCTGTGGAGAATCCGGCTTACACAGTTCTTTCCAAAAAGTTATCGCTTACGAATTTTCCAGTGTTTCCAGTGGCAGATCTACAAATTCTAAGAGCCGGGGCGAAAGCTTGAGATTGTCGCCCCTTCAAACGTGAATTTGGGGCAGTATGGAGCTGTGGTTTGATTTTTCCGCGCCCCTAATGGTTACCGATCGGAACAGTAGAGCTAAACAAACGGTCGCCACAGCACGAATTTGCCATTTACCTCATCTTCAAACATGATTTGCTGCTCCCCTGAAGTTGCCGTCCGGGCTAAGCGTCGTGGTTTGACCCTCCCATCCCAAGATGCGGCACTGTCAGAACTGGGGGTTGTCAGTTCCTAGAGCAAGTGTTGCCATCTGTGTGCCATTTGTGTATCTTATGTTCACTGTGATAAGTATATATTTATTTGTGAAATGTTTAGTTTATCAGGCGGAGATTGGGGATCGTCCCAGCGTTTGCATAAAGACGGACTGTACGTGGGGACCAGAACTCGTACCTGGTCCCCGTTGTACCTCTGCAATCCAATCTGGATGCCCGGACGGGAATTCGAACTGCCGTCCTCCCGAATGCGAGGCCAGACCGCTAGCCGGTTCACCACCACGCTCGGTGAAATGTAGTATAAATGATACCCCATACTAGTAGATTAAATATAAAAATAGGATCGAATGCAATTGGAGAAGTAAGTGAACTCTGTTACTTAGGAAGAAAAATTACGGGAATTCGGCCATGGCCTTTTGAAGGAAACATCCCGACATTCACCTGGAGTGATTTCGGGAAACCATGGAAAATCTATATCTGGATGCTCGGATTGAGATTCAAACCCGCGTCCTCCCGAATGCGAGACCAGTACGTTAACCGTTCACCTATTACGCTTGGTGTAGTATGAAAAGTATGCATCATAGTATGCTCGATTACTCATACATTCCCAAATTTCTGATGGCATAAAATATGCTTGGCTTAAGAAGGTTTTAAAAATAGACTACAAGACACGTTTTAAAATTTTAAAAGGAATATTGCAACTGTAAGTAGGAATGTAAACCGTTTTTACGTTCTGTAAATATTGTAAATTACTATCAAAGTTGTTTAATTTCATGAAAGAAAGCATTAAAATTAAGAAAAAAAATCAGAGAAACGTACATAGTATATCACGAGATATTGACGGAAATGGCGTTTGTACAACAGTCATAAAATGTACAACAAATATTTACACCAGCGGTCTAAGCACAAAACGATACATACAAATCCGTTACCACATTTAACGCTTCGAATGCTTTCTGAACTTTTCTTTTCAGAGTATCGACCAAAGTCTAAGCTTGTCCTCAGACATCCAACATATTGCCGAGGCTACGAGACTTTAAAAAGTAACAATATAGTCGGTGATGTAATAAATTATTGCATCTTCAATTCGCTTTTATAGTTTTTTTTTATAACAATGCATTGCAATGATCACTTGTTGGACATAACTTATTGACTATAATATACTGGGTGTCATGCTGATAAAACATCAAATTTCTGTATTGCGACATTCTGAAATCAGTATAAAGTGAGGAAATTTTTCACGCGTTTGACTGCCATAATTTCATGAAAGAAAGCATTAAAATTAAGAAAATCAGAGCAAAACGTACAGAGTATATCATCACTCTGTTGGACATAGCTTATTGACTATAATATACTGGGTGTCATGCTGATAAAAGAAATGTACATAGTATATCACGAGATATTGACGGAAATGGCGTTTGTACAACAGTCCATAAAAATTATGTAATATTTGCTCCACGAAAGAAGTCATCGGTGGAATGCGGAATAGTTGGTTATGCCTGTCGAAAGTCACCTGCTAATAAAATTACAGTACCACCGAATGACCATTCGTTTCCACGTAAGTCTTGGAATGTTCAACCAAAGATTCCGGCGATTTTTTTGATGCTTTGAATGTTGCATGTTGGTTGTAATACGTTTAAAAAGTATCAAAGTGTAGTAAATTTTAATTTAAAGACTGTAATTAACAATGTTGTGTAAACTTTCATGTTTCGAATGAGTTTTTGGTTGTTTAGAATTGTTTAACTTCGTTAGTTTTATGTTTAATTGCTTGCATATACGAGTTTGTGAATTTAAGGTGCACTTTATTCTTTAGATGAAAGATGGCATATGCGTTTTATTAAAATAACCTAGAGTTTGAAACCTAAGAACCGACTCATTTGAAGCAATGGTTTATTTGTCAACTGGAATAGGTCCGTAACTAAACACTTACAATGTCTTTCTAAACAATTTAAAAAAAAAAATTGGAGGCGCAAAACATCCATATGACACAACTCGCGGTGCGAAACATATATATGACACAACTCGCGGTAATTTACAGTAGTAAACAGAACATTGCTATTTGAGTTCTGGTGGCAAAAAAAAAAAATATTCTTGGCTTAAGAAGGTTTTAAAATAGATTCCAAGCCACATTTTAAAATGAATATTGCAACTGTAAGTAGGAATGTAAACCGTTTTACTGCGTAAATCTCGGAGTCTAACCGTCATGCCTGCAAAACTTTTCTGACTTGGAGCTTAACTTTTTTCATAAAACTCTAAATTTTATGAAACAGGCGATATGCCTCAGTACTTAGGTTCTTGATTTTTAGCGCTGAGATACCAGCACTAAACACTGGCGGCAGATAATGGAGTTACCGAAGTTCTAATAACTGATCTTCAAATCCTTAGCCAGGAGCGTAGCAAATTTAAGGTCCCATATCTGATCTTCACTCTTCAAGTAGCTGGCAGTCAAACGCGTGAAAATTACCTCACCTTACACTGATTTCAAAATGCCTACAGTCGCAATACAGAAATTCACCGAAGATAGCATCCACTAAGTTCTAGATCATGTTAGATCATTCATGAAATTTTTCGTCAGTGCCAGTATACGAGTCTGTTTCGTAGACTAAATGGATCTCGTGTACAACCTCCAAAGGGCACATGTGAATAGTTCTTATCCCGACACATGCGAAAAATGCGGTACAGACCACAGTTAGTTGGAAAAAATGGAATAATGCATACTTTCTGCAGAAACAGCGGTAACAGATGCATAGCATATTGTCGGGGATTGGCACGTATCTAAAACTGTCACGAACTGCACCACTCAAGAACAAGCTAGGAAAGGTGCCAAGCACAAACTTCGAAAGTATATACCTTTTAGGACTTACAGAATATTGACAACTTATACATGCACACACCAGTGTCAAGGATCATGAAAAATATGCTCGGCCTCACAAATATTGACAGATGTTTCGGAATTTCTTGAGTTAACAGTCCGATCCTCATTCTGTTTCTATCTACCGCATACTTTGACAAGGCGTGTAGTGGGCATTCGCCTGGAGTGATTTCAGGAAACTATGGAAAAAAATAACTTAAATCTGGATGGTCGCTTCCCGAATGCGATGCCAGAGTGCTATCGCTCGCCCAACAGTCATAGTCAACAGTCACCCCACCTCATAAATCCCGAAATGTTATGAAAACCGCAAAACATAGTGAATACAGGTAAAACATCGCCAAAATTATGTAATATTCGCTCTACGAAAGAAGTCATAGATTGATATGGTTAGAAGATGACTGAGGATGTATCAGTTTCATTAAGAATTCACCATTCCTCAGTTTAGATGTCCTAAAATTACTTTATATGGACACAGTTAGCTTGGCAGGTAGAGTTCCATAGTGAAAAGGTTGTCGGTGTTATGAAGGACGATGCGAATTGCACCCTGATTGTGGAGTTTGCTGGGTTACGGGGGGCAAAAAGTGTGCATTCTGGCTCGAGACCGACCGAACATGTAACTTTTTTTTTTTTCTCTTTGCTGGATACCAGTTAACCAGTGGAGATGCTACATTTTGTGCTTAGGTACATCTCTTGTGGTATAAACTCGTAACCTTTCTCCGGAGCAGAGCCTTTGTGGGTGAATCCTCAAAAATTAGACCATACTTTAGGTATGTTTTCAACCAGAGTGAGAAACATCCACTTCATTCATAATGGTTACAACAGCTATCCATTCACCCACATGCATAGAAAACCCTAATCCGTATGCCTAGATCGGGATTCAAACCGGTATCCTCCTGAATGAGAGGCCAACACTCTCGGTGAAATTATAGGTGACAAAATTATAAGTGTTTGATTTAAAAGTGACATGTTTACAGCGTCAGCTAATCGTCTCCACAATTTGAGTAGCTGTATGGTGCAAATTGAAATCGACGTTTCACGAAATACGTCTTAGACCCGTTGCGTTTTACAAAATAGTCTTCATTTATAATGACAGCCTATATACCTCGTGTTGCTAAGTTTCGCTTCACGCACGTTTAAACTAGCATCAGAGGCCATATTGGTGAACTATGGGACAAGCGGTCTTCCACAAACAAGATTTCACAGGATTATACCCACCACCACTCGCCCCTAAAAAGTCCTTTATCAAGTTATTTTTCATGAGTCCTTCATCACTTACTAGTCTTAAGACCCAATCGTAATAGACACCAACACTCCATAAGACATAAATTTTTTTTCCGGATATAAGTACTAAGTATGTACCACTTTCCACGAATATTATTAAAAAGTGTGAAAATGTGCAAATAGATAAAAAATAATGTAAACTGACCAGTCAGAGAAATAGAACAAAGTATCGAGCATTACAGGGAGCAAGAGAGAAGCATAATTTCGTGAAAAATATACAGTTTCAGTAAGAAGCATGAAAATCCTAAAACTTACCTTAAATTTCATAAAAATCGGTAAAAATGATTAAAATACGTAAAATATTGCCAAAATTACGTAATTTCCTTCCTAAACAAGATGTCGTTGGTTGACATGACAATTACACCTGCGTGCACCACAGAGTGCAGTGCACAACTATATGATGTGTTTTTCATTACTACAACTGGCTACAGAAAAGTGTCATATATGTACAAAAAATGTATGTTTCGGCTGTAGCGACAGTTCTCAGAGAAACCTGCACGGCCACATCCACTACACACATCACATTACCGTCAGGGGAGTGCAAAGGATGAAAACTACAGATGTTATCGATCAAAGGGGCAAAGGTTAGGAAAACTATGTGATGAGTATTCACAATGCATACAATCTTCCAATCATGATAGGGTGAGCAAAGGATGAAAGCAAAATATGTGTGCATCACAGAACTCAATGAATTCGATCAAAGGTGCTGAGATAACGTATCAGGCACACAAGTCATTACAAAAACCACTATCATGAAGGGTCGGATAAGTTAGCGTAAGTTCAGGTTAATTCCTATTTTTTCATAAATTGGGAGTGCATGTGAAGCGATAACTTTATATAATGAGGGTGGGATGCACTAGAGGTTAACACGTAAGCTAAGAAATAACATCCTGGGCCTGCCTTACGAAGGAATGAGGTGGGATAAGTTAGTGCAAGCTCAGGTTAACCCTTATTTTTTCATAAATTCAGAGCGCGTGTGATGGGAAATAACGGTAAGGAGGGTGCGATGCACTAGAGGTTAACCCCAGTTTTTGGGTTAAGAAACCATGACACCCTTGCACTAATTGAGGTTAACCCCAGTCTTGGGCTAAGAACCATGAAACCAATACAGTAATTGAGGTTATTATAGATAATTTAGGTTAGGAGGCTCAGCATGTTACATTGTGTTAGCTTAGGTTAACGCGCGTTAACCTAAGCTTAATTTTAATGCTTTCTTTCATGAAATTATGGCAGTCAAACGCGTGAAAATTTCCTCACTTTATACTGATTTCAGAATGTCGCAATACAGAAATTTGATGTTTTATCAGCATGACACCCAGTATATTATAGTCAATAAGTTATGTCCAACAAGTGATCATTGCAATGCATTGTTATAAAAAAAACTATAAAAAGCGAATTGAAGATGCAATAATTTATTACATCACCGACTATATTGTTACTTTTTAAAGTCTCGTAGCCTCGGCAATATGTTGGATGTCTGAGGACAAGCTTAGACTTTGGTCGATACTCTGAAAAGAAAAGTTCAGAAAGCATTCGAAGCGTTAAATGTGGTAAACGGATTTGTATGTATCGTTTTGTGCTTAGACCGCTGGTGTAAATATTTGTTGTACATTTTATGACTGTTGTACAAACGCCATTTCCGTCAATATCTCGTGATATACTATGTACGTTTCTCTGATTTTTTTTCTTAATTTTAATGCTTTCTTTCATGAAATTAAACAACTTTGATAGTAATTTACAATATTTACAGAACGTAAAACGGTTTACATTCCTACTTACAGTTGCAATATTCCTTTTAAAATTTTAAAACGTGTCTTGTAGTCTATTTTTAAAACCTTCTTAAGCCAAGCATATTTTATGCCATCAGAAATTTGGGAATGTATGAGTAATCGAGCATACTATGATGCATACTTTTCATACTACACCAAGCGTAATAGGTGAACGGTTAACGTACTGGTCTCGCATTCGGGAGGACGCGGGTTTGAATCTCAATCCGAGCATCCAGATATAGATTTTCCATGGTTTCCCGAAATCACTCCAGGTGAATGTCGGGATGTTTCCTTCAAAAGGCCATGGCCGAATTCCCGTAATTTTTCTTCCTAAGTAACAGAGTTCACTTACTTCTCCAATTGCATTCGATCCTATTTTTATATTTAATCTACTAGTATGGGGTATCATTTATACTAATTTCACCGAGCGTGGTGGTGAACCGGCTAGCGGTCTGGCCTCGCATTCGGGAGGACGGCAGTTCGAATTCCCGTCCGGGCATCCAGATTGGATTGCGGAGGTACAACGGGACCAGGTACGAGTTCTGGTCCCCACGTACAGTCCGTCTTTATGCAAACGCTGGGACGATCCCCAATCTCCGCCTGATAAACTAAACATTTCACAAATAAATATATACTTATCACAGTGAACATAAGATACACAAATGGCACACAGATGGCAACACTTGCTCTAGGAACTGACAACCCCCAGTTCTGACAGTGCCGCATCTTGGGATGGGAGGGTCAAACCACGACGCTTAGCCCGGACGGCAACTTCAGGGGAGCAGCAAATCATGTTTGAAGATGAGGTAAATGGCAAATTCGTGCTGTGGCGACCGTTTGTTTAGCTCTACTGTTCCGATCGGTAACCATTAGGGGCGCGGAAAAATCAAACCACAGCTCCATACTGCCCCAAATTCACGTTTGAAGGGGCGACAATCTCAAGCTTTCGCCCCGGCTCTTAGAATTTGTAGATCTGCCACTGGAAACACTGGAAAATTCGTAAGCGATAACTTTTTGGAAAGAACTGTGTAAGCCGGATTCTCCACAGAAAGTGATAATATTAAAAATAACGCTTTAGTATTCGTTGATAAAAGTCTTAGATTTTAATTAAAGCAATTGGCTATAGAAAATCCAAAAATTAAATTTAATACACGAACGGTTAACGTTTTGGTCTCGCATTCGGGAGGACGCGGATTCAAGTCCCCGTCCGTGCATCCAGATTTGGGTTTTCCATGGTTTCCTGAAATCACTCCAGGTGAATGCCGTGATGCTCAAAAGGCAATGGCCGTATTCCTTCTCGTGCAAAACTAAACTCACCGAATTCTAGTAAACTACCTTTGAATGGGGACGTTAAACCTTTTGGTATCTTTCGGAAGATTAGGCCTGAATGGGCCGACACCAGCTTTCGCCATTTTCCCTTCTTCAACATGCAGAATTCCTTCCCGCTTTATTAAACCGACGGGGGTTTTGAACCGTTGACCACACTTTACGAAAAAAATGCTAATTATCTCATTAGTTACCATGAATTAGCGAATAATTAGTATTTTAAGATCGCATGTTCGGAAGAGTAAGACTGAATGGGCCAGCACCAAGTTTCTCTCTCTCCCTTCTTCGTCTCTCATTGTATTTAATAATAACAATAATAAAAATAATAATAATAAAAATAAAAATAATAATAATTCGATGGTAGGACGGGGAATACGAACTCACGTCCTCCCGAATGTGTGGCAAGTAGAGGGGAAGCTGAAAATTTGTTATGCTAAGGGTGCGTCCATAAACCACGTAACTCCATTTTGGACGACGCGTGTGCGTGCGACGGGACTGCCTCTACCATGCGCTGCGTGCGGCAGGACACGCGTACGCACACGACGGTAAGAGGCGCCGTCGTGTCTGCAGTGGGCGTGGCGCGTGACCTACAAAGAGCCCCGGCAGCCAGGTAGATAGTGACAGTAAGCGGCGCCGTCGGGGCGCGTGACCTACAAAGAGCCAGGTAGATAATTATAGGCCAGAGGCCGCACAGTCGGCCGATAATTACAGGCCGCACAGTCGGCCAGGTGCCTAATTATAGGGGAAGCGGCCGCGAGGGGTTTCGAATTCAAGGTCGGCGGTAGCGTATCAGGTTACACGGAAGGAACACCTGCAGGTTTCAAGGTCAGCGGGATGGTGTCAGGTTACAAGGAGGGGAGGGGAGGGGAGGGGGTGGGGCAGCCAGGTAGATAATTACAGGGCGGTGGCGCCTAATTATAGGGGAAGCGCCGCAGGGGGGCGGGGCGCGTGACCTACAAAGAACCAGGTAGATAATTATAGGCCAGAGGCCGCACAGTCGGCCGGGCGCCTAATTATAGGGGAAGCGGCCTGCACACCAAGAAGAGGCGCCGTCGTGTCTGCAGGGGGCGGGGCGGGTGACCTACAAAGATAATGACAGGCCGGTGGCGCCGGCGTGGTGCGTGACCTACAAAAGATAATGACGGTAAGCGGCGCCGGCAGCCAGGTAGATAATTATAGGCCACACAGTCGGCCGGGTGCCTAATTATAGGGGAAGCGGCCGCGAGGGGTTTCGAATTCAAGGTCGGCGGTAGCGTATCAGGTTACACGGAAGGAACACCTGCAGGTTTCAAGGTCAGCGGGATGGTGTCAGGTTACAAGGAGGGGAGGGGAGGGGAGGGGGTGGGGCAGCCAGGTAGATAATTACAGGGCGGTGGCGCCTAATTATAGGGGAAGCGGCCGCAGGGCGAGATAATTATAGGGCGCAGAACGCTCGAGACATACCTACTCGCATGTACCTGAATTTTCGGATGCCTAGTTATATTTGCACGTTATAGCCACGAG
Organism: Vandiemenella viatica; assembly: GCA_031002005.1. Lineage (NCBI taxonomy): Eukaryota > Metazoa > Arthropoda > Insecta > Orthoptera > Morabidae > Vandiemenella > Vandiemenella viatica. The sequence continues at coordinate 240,041,738 of CM061920.1, read as the reverse complement.
ACATATTAATCGAATAAAGTACTTCCAAATATGTGCAATTCCGCACAAGTCATTATGAAAGAAGTATGTTTTATTACTTGCTGATATCTATAATAGCTGTTTTTAAGACATCGCTCTTCGAGAAAAAACTGAATTTCGTATTAAGTATTGGCTTATTGTGGCTGTATTGTACAGCGTTCACGTAGCAATGTTGTTCCAGAGACAAACTGTATAACAGTCTACCAGAGACAAACTGTATAACAGTCTACCAGAGACAATACATGTCTTCAATATCAGTAATATAACTTTTTCGTAATTCAACAGACCTGTTACGATTCAAGTAAATGCTGATTATACTTGATTCACGTATTCTTTTAATTTTGAAGTACTGCGGTCCAGAAAAATGAATCGCAGAAGTAAAAAAAAAAAAAAGGAAATCCTAAATTTTGTCAGGTCTCTTTATGAAAGGAGTGACCGTCTGAATGTGTATAATTATCTGTGGTCTACAGTTTCACATTTCTGAAGTTTTTTACTGACTTGCTTCTTCCCATGGTACATATTAGTCGTTAGCTACTTCTGCAGATGTTGATCAGCAACATTAGCTTTAAAAATTTGGAAACACCATGCAAATTGATGCGGTAGTTTTTGCGTTATTAAAGATCAAGCCTCACTACAAACGCAGCTTGCTTACAGATTTATAATAGTATAGATAATCTATGCATTTACAGTACCTTTTCCAATTGTAGGTGTTGTTGTGCCATTTGCTGTCACAACATTTTCAGTAGTTACATTTTTACTAATCCAAGAAAAATACTTTTTCTCTGGAGACATGTGATGAGTAGCACCTGAGTCTATGACCCAAACATCGCTATTCAATATAGCCGATCCACATGTTGTCGATGCACTAAATGAGCGTTTACTGCTTGATTTATTTGGACATACATTTGCAAAATGACCGATTTCTTTACGGATAAAGCATTTGCCTTTGCCATTTTTGCCTTTTCGTGTTCCTTTCTTTCAGTGTTTGCCATCTCCGCTGTTAGATTTGACATCTTTGCAATTAGATTTGACGTCCATAATTTTCGTGTTAACTTTCTTCACGAATAATGCAGACTGTTTCGTGCTATCGTTTTCTTGTCGTCTTGAAACTTCGGCAAGAAGACGTCTTTTCACTGTAGCACATGTAAACTCGCTTTCAGGTAGGTTACACAAAGCTGTTACAACAGAATCCCATTCCTCGGGAAGTCCGCACAAAATCGTCATAGCTAAATCTGCATCTTCTATGGCGTTGCCAACACTAGCAAGATCTGCAACGGTTCTGTTTATCTGTCCCAAATATAATTCCATTGAATAATAATAACTCAGTTTCAACGAATACAATTTTCGCCTGAGTTGCACAATACGAAATTTGCAGTCACGCGGTGCATATAACCGTTCCAGCTCGTTCCATGCTTCCTTAGCATTCGTTAAGTGCTGAATATGCATCTGCTGTTCGTCGCACACAGAAAGTGCGATCTTTGCATAAGCTTTATTTTGTCTCGATGCGTAATTACGTTTTACAGTTGTATCTGCGTCGGCAGTCGGTTCTTCTTCACCTGGTTCAATAACTGTCCATAAATCACTTTCCATCATTACCATTTTCATTTGGTAACTCCATGATGCATAATTCATACCATTCAATTTGGTTATAGTCGTAGACTGGTGATCAGACATTTTGAACTAATTCTCACAACTTTTGTCTGTCGTGACCTTCACGCTAAAAATCCTTAGCCAACTTTTTCGAATCGACGCTACAACTTAACGATTGCGCAACGAATTTTACAGTTTATAACACTTCTGCGCTGTAACAGGGCACATAACCAATGTTGTGATTACTTAAATTTTTAGCAGTGAATAGCGTAGAACAGAAGTGTACTAAAATAAACTGTAAAGAACGTGTTATTGCGAACAGCAATTCTTTATAACACGTTTGCACGCCAATGAGCAATACAACGGACAACAACATAGACTAGCGAGATTACAGATAATGCAAAGAATAATTTAACGT
>CM061920.1:239946978-240038712 GCA_031002005.1 Vandiemenella viatica | reverse complement strand
TTTACAATGCAGGTTTCGCAATGAAAAACATTTAGATTCAGAAATCACTTCCGGTGAAAGGGCTGCATTTACTTCATGTTTCATAAAGCTAAAGTAGTTTTCCGGCCTTAAGTCAAAATGAATATTTTAAATTCAAATGAACCATCGATAAATACATTTCGTCATTTGCTATGGTTAGATTAGAAGCTCAAATTTAGCATAGAGTCACGCGTGGAGTGTATCGTTTTAATTTTATAGGAAATGCAGAGAATCACTAGAATATTACTATTTCACGAAAGAAACTAAACAACTTAATGAATTACGGTCGAATTTTGACAACTGGGCGATCACTAGTATAATATTATTAGTTTATATCACACAAAAACTGCCTGTGGAACCAGTATACCCAGAATAAAGTAAACGCTTAGGGCACTATTCTATCGCCAGAGATTTGCCAGAAGATGGTATCCTTACTACAATATTCTAGGCTTGTCTCAAACTATGAAAAACAATTCATAATAATTTCTGCTCCGAGTGGGGTTCGAACCCGACGCCACACGGAAGCTTTCTTTAAAAAAAAAAAAAAAAAAAAAAAAAAAAAAAAAAAAAAAAAAAAAGCAAGCACGTTACCACTGCGCTACGCTGCCATTGCTCTTTAACGTTACCATTACAAAGACGTATAGATATTATGCGTTTGTCCTTCACAGTTCAGATAGTTTTCACAATTTAATGACAATATGTTCTTATCTATACAGAATATGGTATCCCATGTCCATCCTAATGTCAAATAGCATCTCCTTGTCAAATTTCATCACGATTGGAGTAGCTGTTAAGCCCAAGAAACGTAACAAACAGACAGACAGAGTGACTTTCGCATTTATAATGCTAGTATAGATATGTATTATAATTTTGGCACTATTTTATAGAAGCGTCAACCTTAATTCTATTTACAGTACAGTAAGTACACCTTTGCACTTGTTGTGTTCGGAAGTTTAATTAAGTTTAGTCCGCAAGCAGCTTTTACAGTCTCGCGCAGAATTGCACGAATGAACGTGAGATGGAGAGAGTGTAAACGGTGCCCTCGCGTAGGCTCGTCTCGCGTAGACTCGTCTCGCGTGGTAGCTGGAGAGTGTCGCCGCCTCGGTGACGAGTTTTTGGCGTGAGTGAAAGGTGCGATCACTGTGTTTACGGTAGTCGACGATGCGAGACGCGACACGAGAACGTAAATGCGGTGTTACACCTTGCATTTGTTGTATTATCGCCGCAATGTCCTTGTGAGCAAGCACACATTGGCTTTGATGCTGAATGTTTGTTGTAACCACGGCGCGACAACTGTTCTTTCAGTATGCCTGTAGTTTTGAGTTTCTTGTTTCACTTGCGCCTTTGTTAATGATTTGTTGTGTTAGTGAGTTCTGTTGACTTTACTATATTCTATCAACATTATACGCCTATAGTGGCATCATGTTCATCTTTATAAGACAGCATAAGTTTCTCCAAAATGAAGCAGAAGAAAATAAGATACTTTTTTTGCTAAGGGTCTATAAATTTATAAATTACCTGATGTAATTTTAAAGGCAAAATAAAAACTATTCACACCGAATCTATGGGAGCGTCCATAAAATATTTAGCCCCATTTTGGCCTCTTCTGAACCCCTAATTCCCCCAGACGTGGCTTTTGCCACTACTCCCCCCCCCCCCCCTTCTTTTCCACATCCACCCGCGTGGCACGTAGCTCTTTTTCCCATTGATTCCAGAAGACATTTTGTACTGTTATCTCTTGTAAGACTGTCGTAATTTTCATACGGAGATAATTATTATATAAATATTTATATAATAATAATTATATAAATATTCACTTGCTGCTGTGTGTTTTACACCTTATTTTATCTGTGACAAATAATATGAATAAAAAGCTATGTGGCTTGGCTCCGAACACCCCTTCCCCCACGTAGCCCAGAGTAGCTTTCTACCCAACCCCTCCCCACCCTAGACCAAGCCACATAGTTCATGGAACCTCCCTCCACAAATCGAAAATCCGAGAAATTCGATAATCCGAACCGCCCTCGCGCCCAATTAGTTCGGATTATGGAAACTCTGCTGTAGCGAAATCTCTCAGAAAGCTATCTACACTAATACGGACTGAACAATCGTTTCTTTAATGATCAAACAATTCAATTACTAACGGAATCAGATAACGACCCTTTCACGCATTGTTTTTTAGTTTCCCCGTCTGCTGTTTATCCACCGTTCAGTTCGTCTACGCTTCCCTCCCCTTCTTTTTCGTTTCAGCCATCTTTGTGCTACAACCACGCAACTTCATTTCCTTTTCTGAGTTTCCTTCCTCCGTCGCCAGTTCATTCTCTGGCTCACTCTTGCTTTTTCTTCCTCTGAAAAAAGGATCGGATGCAAGTAAGTGAATTCTGTTACTTGGGAAGTAAAATTACAACCGATGGCCGAAGCAGGAATTGTGTTAAAAGCAGAATAGCACTAGCAAAAAGAGCCTTCATGAAAAAGAGAAACCTTTTAGTTTCAAATATTTATATAGGAATTAGAAAGAACTTTTTAAAACTCTTTGTGTGGAGCACAGCACTTTATGGTAGCGAAACATGGACTTTAGGAATACCGGAAATAAAGAAAATTGAAGCATTTGAAATGTGGTGCTACAGAAGAATGCTGAAAATTAAGTGGACAGACAAAGTAAGAAATGAACGAGTTTTGGAAATGATGGGTGAGAAAAGAAGTTTGTGGAAGAAGCTTACGGAAAGAAGAGACAGGCTGGTAGGTCATATTCTGAGACATGCTGGATTGGTTAATTTGTTAGTGGAGGGAACAGTCGAAGGTAAGAACTGTAGAGGAAGACAGAGATTAGGATATATGAAACAGATAATTGAGGACGTGGGATGTATGGGGTATGTAGAAATGAAGAGATTAGCACAGGATAGGAAAGGATGGAGGATTGCATCAAAACAGTCGAAAGACTGACGACGGCAAAAAAAATAGATCAAAATGTAATAAGAAAATAAATCAGAAGTCAGCCTTAAAATGATTAACGTCTGTAGGATGCGAAGCACCCAGTAGTGCGCATACGCTGTTGTAATTCCCACAACCCCAAGCGTTTTTCTTCGCCCCAGTTCGCGTACTCCGGACGCTTCAAACTGGAAAAGTTCCTGTATAAACAAATACCTATATCATTGGTGCTGTAATAATTTGGTTATTCCGTCTCCCACGAAACCTAGAAGAGTTTGTAAACAGCTCTCTTATCTAATTTCTTCTTCTTTCCTGTGTCTGCCAGCAACGTTGCAAGTTATCTCGACCATTATGCCTGTGATCGTTCTTCGGGGTCCCAGCCCTCCTACAATTTCCTTTTTTTTAACACGTTTTTGCTATGTTTGTATGTATGTAATATTTCAAATCAATTTTCGCCCATTTCGAGAAGTCAGAATTGTTTGAAATTGTGCACACGCATGAAGAACCAATGACATCCCAACGAAGCAAGTAGTCGCCCGTGCGCTATGCAATCGTGCGAACACCTGTGTCGACGTAGTTGCATACACACAAGCGTCCGCCTCTGCACTGAATGGAAACATGAAATTCAAAACAGTTTTTTAAGTTAAATACAATCTGCTTAGATTTCGAACAGTTAATCTCTTTGCTGCCTGACAGGCTTACCTGGCGTAAAGTAAATACATTATTTTTAATAAGCTTAAAATAAGAATAAAGTCATTGATAAAAAATTTAAATTTCATGTTAAAAAAATGTAGGCACTCTCTACCTATTTTTCATAATAACTATACCTTAACAAATAGCTAGCGGAAAAAATTATAAGACAACACATATCTAGGACTGCACGTTTTTTTTACATTAAAGTAGTTTTTGGATCAATGATTTTATTCTTATTTCAAGTTTATTTAAATAATTCCGTTATACTGAAGTATGGGACATTCTATAGCTGTTGAACAAAATCTTTATGTTTGAAGATTATCTTTAACGTTTTGATTCACATTGCGACAATAGCGCGTTTTTTTAGTTTTTTTTATATTTTTAGACTATAATTTTATTATTTACTTGTTAGTTCACATTGATACAAAAGTTTATTTTTTAAACTGTAATGTTTTAACCCTAGTGCACTTTGTAACGAGGCAGACATCGTTTTAACAGTAATTACAGGACAATGGTAGAACACAAGTACCAGTTTCCCCTTATTTTTTAATTATTTTAGTTGTTTATTGCCTTTAAAGTACTTTTAACAGAAATTATTAGAAGCTTTTCTAATATTTTCTATCAACATTTTACGTTATTCGAGGATAATTTCAACTAGTATTGTTATTTAGTGAAATTAACAATGTCCTAGTGGTTAGTTTCCAATTTCACACGGTGTCAAGGTTCCCGAAAAACATTGTAGATTGTTCCACTCTGTTCCATGTGCCGCGTTTGCAGCGCAACAAGGGCAATACAGTGTAGTCTACAAACCTACACAATATGTAATTACCGTGCAGACTTTTCGGTACGATGTTTCTACCTGTGTTTCTATTAAATTTGTGCTTTTGTTTAAATCTTTGCAGACAATTTGCCGATTCATCGTTGTAGTTAAGTTTTGCATCAAGTCGCAAACATTTAATTATAATCGTCAAGACTAAAGCTATAATGGATACATAACCAAATGAATAAACTAGAAACGAATAATAAAGAGTAACGTCTAGAACAGTAATGGCATATAGGTTAGGTTCCCAGGCGGTACGATAATTGAACCAAAATTAGCGTGTCACAACTTCTAGTTTCTTGAATAAATCGCCTAATTTCCTTTATTTATCTTTAACTTGGGTATTTATTTTATTTTACGCCGTTTTAAATTGCTCATCTTATGGTGATTAAAACGTTCATGATTTCTTATTAATATTAATTCTCATTATTATTACTTCATTATTCATCATTAACTCATTATTATTAATGCTTCACTGTAGGTACCAAGGTAGCAATAAGGTAACTTAGTAGAACCCTTTAATCGCTCCATAATATTTGCAGTGTTCTGACTTCCTGGAATTTGTCGTATGCTATCTGAGTTCTCAGGCATGCTCTCAATCCAGGTAAATGAAATTTGTTTGAGTGAGTATACTTTATTCATATTTAAATTTTTTGTTGTATTGTTGTTTTGGAAGGTACCTGTGGCTTGGTGCGTTAAAACAGTCCATAGCGAACATGGTTTCAGTACTCATTTCGCGTCTTAAATATAGCAAATCATTCATACGAAATTCTCTTTCCGTGATCTCAATAATTCTCAACGTCTGCAGTGGTAATGCAATAATCGAAATCGTCACTCCCTTCGCTACCAAACAAATATGATTCAGGCACTCACACGGAATCAAACTGGTGTGAATCCGATAGGGCGTGTAGATTTTATAATCGCTTTTGGATTTTGACATTGGAATCGCACAAAACGAACCAAGAATCGGGCATGGATTTGTTCCAAGGCAGTGAGTATGTCTTTTTCGCTCGAAGACGTATTTTAGCTCATATTGTTTCAGGGCGAGTGTTTTTAGTGTATCTGGATTTCATATTAGTTCGCCTATCACGTGATGCTAGAATCATGGATTAATACTGCAATTAATTGGTCATATCAAACGGAATTCTGAAATTGTATAATTTTCCATTAATGTTCATACAGTAATATTAAGTGTTTATCTTTACTCATAGTGAATGTATCGATTAGCACTTGTTTTCGTGATGGATGGGTAACACATTCGTTCACTGTGCCGATCTCAACCCAATAAATTTACGCACTCATGTCACCGCTTAACTCGGTAGTTAGGGATTATATTGATACTATTAAATTGCAATACGATTTTTGTGTTTCGAACATGGATTTATTACGAGTACAAGACATTATCCTTTGTTATGAGCGTCTACCTCATTCAACTTCCCAGTTGATCATAGCAAATAACGTTTCATGCAGGAAATCGATAGATCCTACCGATAGCTGTGGTTTGAGGCCATAACAACCGTCGTACATTCACTTAGTTCTGCACTGCAGAAACGTTCAGATGTAACTGAAGTAAACCCCTCTCTGTCTTGCACAAAACGGCACTCGGTGTAAAAAATTCTTTGGTTTTTTAGCTTTCGAGAGCAATAATTAGATTTTGGATGTTGATCGGACATTCGCAGGTGCATGCCAAACTGTAACCTTCGATTTTAATATAGTCGAGTTTTCCGGGGTCCCCTCACACAACAGAGAGGTAAAATTTAAAGGTATGATAGAGGCAAGAAAAACAAATGCTGCGAGTTCCGTTGTGCGTGATTCTACAGTGTGTGTCGAGGACAATAGGTTTTATAGCCTCGTCAGCAAACCAATAACCTCCCTCGCCGGCAGACACGCGTGCTTATAATCGTTTCGACAGCGACTGAAATACGAATGGTATGTGTGTACGCCTCCTAAATGAAAACATAATCCAAGTCATACCTGAAGCAATAAAAAATAGTGCTCACGTATCTGCGAAAGTGAAAGATCTTCTAAGGAGTCAGAACAGCTCAATAAAATTTTTAAACCGTGGCAAAATAATATAAAAATTCCAGTACTATGCATTGCAGAAAATATTATAGCATCAAGAGTAGAATGTAACATGTTTTCATGAAGGTCGTAGCTAATGAGGAACTGAAACAAATAATCTACTGTAAAAGGTGTCAAGTTTCTATTTCATATTCATTCTGCGGCATATATGAATTTCTGACTAAATTCAATATGTCAAAATCTGATTCAATCGCTATAAATATAGTAAGTTTCATACTCTATGAATATATTAGGTATAATTAACTTGTAGATATGTCTGCTACCTTGACCTGAAATACCGAGCGTGGTGGTGTAATGGATAGCGTTCTGGCCTCGCATTCGGGAGGACGGCGGTTCGAATCCCCGTCCGGGCATCCAGAATTGGGTTTTCCATGGTTTCCCAAATCACTCCAGGCAAATTCCGGGATGCTTCCTTAAAAAAAAGGCCATGGCCGAATTCCTTCCCACTCCTTGCCCCATCCTTTCCCGTCTCTAAAGACCTCGCTGTTAAGAGACATAATGCAGTTAAAAAAAAATGACCTGAAATAAATTGCTGTTGTCTGAAAGAATATTATATTGCTATGTAATACAGAAGCTGCGAAAAAAACACATGTGCTTCCCCTTTAGTAAAATTGTTTTGAGTCCGAAGGATACGTATGAAGAAAACAGTTCCCTTGATATCCCTGCACTACGTCCACGATTTTTTTTTCTTTTTTGCATCTCATATCACTAGATCGTACTGTTATTTGTTCCATATTTTGTTATATTTTCTGTAAGTTTACTTCGATAGTTTGTTTAACAGAAATGTTTTTCACTTAACATTAAAAAAATGATCTTTTATAACGTTCTGCTTATATATATATAAATTTAGAGTTTTAAGACCCTTTTGGGACGCGTATCTCTGAGCAGTTACCTGTGTTAGTGATACCTAGGACGCACCACGAGGAGAAATTACATGCTACCCTCTTCCAACAATCTGTTTTGGTTACTGAACTTTGCTGAAGACATGCTTCGGATAGTGGAAGGCACTGCTTGACTATAGACAGAATCTAGCTGTAAAGCAACTTTCGTTGCAAAGAAGTATATAATCCTGAAAGGTATTGTTCAGAAAGTACCCATTTCAAAATCTGAGATTATGGTCTGATAGTGGATGGACTCAAGTACTAATGCTAGTTATGAATAACCAGAGAATAGAATTATTGATAAAATGAATCCTACTCGACATACGAAAGTTACCGTAAACACATACTTCACTGTAACATCATCTGTGCATCCTGTGAACGGGCAAAAATTTTGCGTGGGGTAAAGCAGCTTGCAAGGCATGAATCAATCAGAAACCGTGACGCCGATATGATAGTGAGAAGTTGTTGCCAGGAGACAAACGCACGGAACAAAACGCTCAGAATACGCATTTTAAAGATAGAAATGAGTTGTAACCTGTGGTTAATGGAAAATTAAACAGTGAAAGACTTTAACATGCTGAGATCGCGCACCTGTAAATGATACCTACGAAAGTAATCGCGATCAACAGAAAACGTCCACCAAGAAGCGCTGGAGGTGCCTCTGGCTGAAACTGTAGAGATCAGTCGCGGTTCGACTCGCAGCTTTCAGCGAAATCAACTCTGTACGCGTCTACCAGCAATCCCTAGAGTGAACCCTCACCGCTTAACCATCATGGGACAGTGTATGACCTCCTAAAATCTGATGGTTTCTGGAAATCATTCCTGCTTACAACAAAGCATATAACAGTTGTAATGTGACTTAAACGAGGTTCTCAAGGACAACTTCTTTTCTTAATTTTTATAAAAGATCTCGGTTAATTGCAGGATGCGATTTTTTGCTGATGATGCACTTATTTATAGGAAAGTGAGGTTCTCTGACGATTGCTTAGAAATTCAGCGCGATGTGGATGTTATTTCGGAATGGTGCCGTAAATGGCAGCTTACACTTAACTGCAAAAAGTGCAAGGCAATGCAAATATGTAATAAAAAGACCCCGTTTGGTCACGAGTAAAAAGTTAACAATTCAGTTGTTGACATGGTAGATTCCCTGAAGTATCTAGGCGTAACAGTACATAGCAACATGAAATGGGACTTGCACATACAGGGCCGGCGCTAGGAATTTCGGGCCAGGGGTAAAATGGGCGACCTTTTTTTTTTTAGCTCTCCAAACTGGCCGGGCGTAATGGGCGGATTCTTGGCTTCATGGCCTGGGGGGCCCCTACAGTCGGTGATCGGGGCCCCCATCAGCCGGTGGGCCCGGGTACTTTTGACCCGCTTACCCCTTCCTGACGCCGGCCCTGTGCACATAACTTCCTTCGTAGGCAAAGCTAATTCTAAACTACGTTTTATAGGTCGTATTTTGAGAAATTGTAATGCTCCTACAAAGGAAATAGCGTACAAAACACTGGTGCGTCCGAATTTGGAATACTGTTGTGCAATTTGGGATCCGTACCGCAAGGGATTGATTGACACGTTAGAGAAAATATAGAGGAGAGCCACTCGATTCGTAACTGCTTGCTACAGTCCTTATGTAAGTGTCTCAGAGCTGATACGTGGGTTGAGCTGGGATTGTTTGGCGGACAGACGACGTCGTTTTCGTTTGAATTTGTTGGAGAATATGCGAAAATCTTTAATTTACGAGTGCAACGAAATACTTCTTCCGCCAACCTATTTAGGTCGCAATGACAGGAGGGATAAGATTCGAGAAATAAGATGTCGTACTGATACATTTATGTATTCTTTCTTTCCTCGTTCTGTTCGAGATTGGAATTCACTGAAGTAGAATTGGTGCTTAGCACCCTCTGCCACCCACAGTAATTGTGAATTGAAGAGTATTGATGCAGGTGTAGAAATGGAATAATATACAATTGTTTTACTAGAAGAATATTTGAAAGTGAAATTCTAATACGATTTTTGTTGATTGCTGGAGTAGACGATGTCACTTTATTCATTTTTACATACGCTTACTTTGTCACCTGGAGTTTTGCAGGTTAAGGGATAGAAGTATCGCATAGGAATAAAAAAAATTGTAAAATCGGCCAAGTGCGATTCGAATTTTTCGTAATTTGTGCTGTAATGGACATGGAGATGGATGTTTTAGTGGAAAGGCAGCCACCTAATGCAGAAATCATCGGTAGCATATGTGCAGGCTGGCAAGTGAGCACCATTCTAGGTCCCATGACGCTCGCGCCGCTAGTGCGACCATTCAGTTCCTATGAAATTCAACGTAGGTAGAACCTATTTCATCTACGTCATGCACAATGGACTAAGAGAGTTTCCAGTAACACGTCATTAATATATGTCAAAGTAACTGCAAAATAAAAACTTTTGCTTCGTTTGTTCACAATTTATAAACTATACTACAAGAAAATATTTTTAATATTGGTCGTTTAAAAATGAAACTTTCGAGACACATTTGAAGTTCATAGGGAGATCATCTTTGGGATAGTACTGATAATATAAATGGTTTAAACATACAAATTTGACGTCCACTCATGTCTTTAATTTCCAATGAAAACTTTTTTACAGTGATATCTATTTACTCCACTATACGAGATCTAAATAATACATATCTTTTTTCGACTTCTTTATCTATATTGGATTCCCATAGCATATATCTTTATAAAACATTTAATACGATGTTTCATTTTGAGTTAACGAAATACATAACTCGTGTTCTGAAGTCTGAAACTTATCCCTTTAACGAGCTAACTGCCTGTGACAAATTGACAGATTGCATTGCGTCAACAATAGCGTTCTGTTTCCCTTCTTGGGTAGGGAATTCAGAAAAACTACTACAATTTAATTTTCTCTTGTCATCGTTCAATACATCTATTATATATTTTCCGTAAGGACTTGAGAGCAATGAAAAAAAATTTTATGATCAATTCTAAGTGAAACCCCCTCCGCCCCCCCCCCCCCCAAAAACTAACTGTTGGTCGCCTTGTCATAGAAATGAAATAAAAGTTTCCTGTGCATTTTTTATTCGGAGAACATTTTAGTACTTTCTAACGATTTGCGTTATTCGAAGAAACGAGTTTCCTACCTAATATATTAGACTACAGTTTGTATAATACAACCAACTAACACACAAAAAGTTATAAAAACTCTAAGGACTTTTTCGTATACACCTTTTGCGACTTTTGAATGTTTGAAACATAGCCAAAATCGTCAAAATGACTTTTCTGAGTGGTGAGACGTGAAGTAAAGCTTAAATTTCTGCGAGTGAGTGTTGCTCATACTGTGCTGTCGACTCGCCGTAACCTGTTATGGCTGGCGAAGCACGTCTGGCTTGCTGGCGTGAGCATTACCGCACAACACCGCAACACGTGCTAAACGCGGTCACATGCCTTCTCCATGACGAAATACGGCGCCTCCGAGCCTTACGCGAATCTCCCACCGAGAAGTCACATTACATCGCTAAGTTAACTTATTTTGCATATTTTCCGGTTTCTTTCATAATCACACGCGTGTTATGATTGTAAGATTTATTATAATATCTCATAATTATTCCTGAGCACATGTTACAGAAGTCTACTAAAGCAGTTCGATGTGTAAAAACCTCTCTGTACACACATAAATTAGACCTACACGTTTCTCTCTCTATATATATATACATTGCTTTTTGATAGATGAGAAGTTTTGTTGCATCTATAAATAGCAGATGTACACAAATGAGCAACGCACCTGCTGTATTTTTCATTCAGTGTGTCATCTGAATAACATTTTCAGCAACATCTAAGTGACAATAAATAGTTAAGTACTATCCTAGGTTTTCTAAACTACCTGAAGGGTGAGCAGCTGTATTCTCTTCTAATACTCTAATACTAAAACTTTTCTCAATGTATTTCATGCAACACGCCACGCCGCATGTCTTAAAATTTACTAATGGTAACCTGCGGTTGTCTCCTGCATTTCTAATACGTAGTGATTTAAATACAGTGTAATTACACTAACATATCCATTCTAGTTACACCAAGCAAAAAAGAGTGTATAAACGAAAATAGAGATAAAAAGCACCAAAAAATTTCAGGGCATTACGCCAGGTTACCATCGAGGTCATGAGAAGAAGGAAGGGACAGTAGTTCGGGCACGGCATTTTGAAGAATCCAGAAATCGCCTGTAGTTATTTGGCGATAACAGGTGAAACCGAAATCTGGATGGTTGGACGCTGATTTGAGCCGACGTCCTCCTAAAAATTAGTCCCGACCGCTACTGTTCCCCCAGCAGGCTTCGAACAAAGTCTTACATCCACGAGGTTCCATTAAGGCGTCGGTTAAAATGCATTTTTTTTAAAATTAATGATGGTGTCAGAAAAATATGCTAGTGCGATGTTGTAGTGTTTTTGGTTTAGCGTAGTTGTTTTATGCACGCAACAGTATGGACACGCCAAGCCTGTCAGACTGTTAAATTGCCGCTCCCGACGCAAGGCGCACGCACGTTTAAGTGCAACTGATTCGATACTCATGCTGCGTTCCCAATAACCAAACGATAATCCACGATGAATACTCAAGAATTTCAGCTTCACTAAGAAAAATCGAAGATGACAAATGCCGACGGAGCGTGGTGGGTGAACAGTAAGGCACCAGCCTCGCATTCGGGAGGACGTGGGTTCGAATCTCCGTCCGGGCAGCCAGATTTGGACTTTCCATGGTTTCCCGAACGTTACAACACGTGACATGAAAAATTGAGACAGCTATCTGTTTTAATGAAAAAGTCAGTAATAATAAACTGATTCAACTTCATATACATGGCGAACAAACATTATATACACGGTCGAATTACATGTGGATAGTCTTCGGTAGCTACGTTATTTTATACTCCTGCTTAAGAGTGAACCTTAGCGGCTACACCATATGATTCAGATATCTGCTAAGATTAAAAGAAAACAGAACACGGTGTAATGTGCTAGAACTACAATCTTACGTAGCTGTTTTCTGGATGTTTGCGCATGACCTGTTGTATAACACATTCTCAGCGCACGTGACAGTGTATACTGAATTGTAGCGTACATCTCAATGGAAACATTTCGTCTGCGTATTTTCGATGAAAAATATCTTTAGTAAATCTATTTAACTAGCTAAAGCAGTACAACATTTAAGCCTTAAATCAATGAAAATGCACAATGTTTCTACGTTCACGCCATACTTCTAATAGCGTAGCATTTTGTCTTCTCCAAAATTATAGTTTTTTGCCTGTTCCAAACAAATGAACACAGTTTCTAGAAAAGGAAGCAAAATAAGTAGGGCTTAGATCTTTATCAGTATAAGTACACATTGAAGCTTTTAAGCATTGCAATTAATTTCAGGTAGGAGATATATCTTGCTTCCTCCTTCAGTGACACAATGGTTACTTAAAAAAACATCAGTAACAGATATTTCTTAGGACAAGATTACGGTTTGTTCAAAGAATGCAGTATAAAAGGAAATGAAATATTGCTCTCTGAAGCTGTAAATAAATGTCTCCGAAAGAGTATAGTGGCTTATGCAACTGACGATGAACGTCAGATCCATTGGCGTTAGCTATTATTGAGATTCTGTGCAACAAATAACGCCAAGCCATCAATGACTTACGTCTTACCCAGGCGGCGACTACTCGTGTCTTTAAAGGAGCGCTCATAAATTTGACAGTGTTCCTGTTAAGAAGCTATCGGGATAAGAGTTGATGTCATTTCTGTCTCTCAGTGTTAGTTTTCACAAAGCACTTACTCTAACGACGATGCCCTTCCGTGAAATAAAATTGAAATTTGTGCCAACTGTAATTCATAACTGTCGAGTTGGTGTAGCAAAAATATTTGTAAGGATCCTAACCGGTAGAAAAATTAGTCAGGAACAGTACATAATCAAATTATTCACTGTTCAGCACGAAATCTGCATTGCACCCGTGTGTATAAAACATCTAAATTCCTAATACCTAACAGTATTAATTTATTTATTTGAGATAGCAGTGAATCGAAGCAAAAATTTGAGCCATTTTCATGAAATATTCAATCTTACATTGCTTGCTGTACTACTGCAGTAATATATCCGACATCAGGCTTCGTATAGTAGATAACTCTAACGAAAGGCATGAACATTTCTATCCACTTGTGAGGTACACAACCTCACATTTGTGTGATTTTACATTAATTAAGCTATTTTTTATTTAATAAATTGTAATGGTGTGTATTAACTCGGAATTTTTATGTTCAAAGGTCAAAGAATAACAAGATGAATAAGGAGATCTCTGAAAAATAAAAGAATAGTCAAGAGTGAGTTGTTGAAGAGAAGATTTGGATGGAGAGGACGAGTTTTGGTTTTTTGGAATGAATAAGTTTGAAAGAAGAGATGAAACAGTTTGGCTCACTGGAGAAGCCACAAGAATCCTGGCGGGATTATTAATAGTAAAACATTAGCCTAAGGGCAGAAGATTTAGGGTTATGGATATAGATAATGTTACATGACTTGAGAAAAGAGAAGTGTTTGTTAAATAAAAAATATACAAGTGATGAGATAAGTAGGAAGTGTTTTGATTTGAGATTGAGATATATGTAGATATAGACAAAGGAATTAATTTCAGTTTGTGTGATATGAATTGAAATAATAATAATTTTGATTTTTCAGCGTGAGTATCATATTAAAACCAGCGCCAGACAAAGAGGGGTTAATGAAATCTCTACATACTGGTCTGGTGCTGGAAATAAGAGGCAATAAATTATATAAATATATTTAAAGTATTATACAAAATAGAGACGTTACATTTAAGTACGTTACACACTCCCATTTCCTTTCTCAATTTAAACGTCTCCTTTCGTTCCACAGTAAATTACGACAAAATGTGAAAATTTCCTTAAAATGTTCCCTCATCTTCCCTCCCTCTAACTTCAATAAGATTGATCGATCGCGGCAACCAAATTACATCGATTCATACTGAAAACATTTCATACTTCTCCCAATCTGAGTTTCCATCTTCAGAAACTACTGAGCGCACGACCTTTATCACTGAGAAGCTTAAAAATCTTATTTCTTATGCTCCAGCAGATAAAACTGAACAAGTATAAAAAGGAATAAAAGCATTCAGAGAACTTTATTGTTTACAAAATAAAAAAATACTGCCTGTGGAAAAATATCAGTAGCCTACCAACGATTCTCTTCATTATTTCTGTCTACCTCGGTTAAAGTTACAGTGATATAAGTAATCTTTTCTTTGTTTTGCAGAAATTAGCATAATGCAAAGGACACTGTAATAAATTCGGGAACAAAACATATGTAATGTTAACATTTTATGAATGTCACCTGGATCTAAATTTAACATAGAGGCTTGAATCGAATTTGATCAATTGTTGCAATTGTGTCCTTCAGCCGTCCATATAGGATGCTATAGGTTAATTAAAGTAAAGCACAAAATTTAGGAGTATATTCCTCTTAACGCGCGTAACCTTGATTTTGTTATGATGTAATGTGATGTGTTTTGGCTCCACCTCATTCCAATCATCAAGATAATTAACGTGTGTATATAAGAAAATACATTTGAAGCGGAAATAAATACTGAAAAAACGTAAAATGGTAACCTAAATTCTTAGCTTGCTGTAATAGCCACATCTTTGGACAGAGAATATAATGAGAATATCTAGATCACTCGAATATAAAAAAAATCAAATCAAAATTAACATGTGGATTTAAATGAATTGCCGCTTTTTTTATGGTCGGCTTGCAATTTAAAACATTCGTACCATTACAGAATAAGAAATATCGTGGCTGGCTGTAACACTGACTTCTGTGGACGGAGAGCGGAAACATCTTTGGTCGTTGTTAGCCTGCTAACGAAGGCCTACAGCATGACGTCACAGCCTCACAGACATCATGAAATTACAACCTAATTGGCCTTTCTATCCTGGTTTATTATTGACTCAAATGTATTTGTAGTTATTAGCAGCCGAACTAGTTATCAGTATTTAAGATGGCAGAACCTTGGCACCGAGCGTGGTGGTGTAACGGCTAACGTTCTGGCCTCGCATTCGGGAGGACGGCGGTTCGAATCCCCGTCCGAGCATCCAGATTTGGGTTTTCCATGGTTTCCCCAAACCACTCCAGGTGAATGCCGGGATGCTTCCTTCAAAAAAGCCATGGCCGAATTCCTTCCCATTCCTTGCCCCCCCCCCCCCATCCTTTCCCGTCTCTAAAGACCTCGTAGTTATAGGAAACGTAAAGCAGTTAAAAAAAAAAAAAGAACCTTGGCAGTTCCCCTACATGAGCTTAGTGCGACGGATCCGTAAATATATTACAATCCTGGCTGCCTTCTTATTTCCAGCGTATCAGTTTAAATATATCAGTTGCAAGATTGCACAAATTTTCAGTCTGTTACGATTTTTTTTTCTTTAAGTTTATTCTTGCCAAGCACTCTTCCGTTTTACTTCTACTAATGAATTTTATAATCATGTTTTGTATTTGTATACTTCAACCGATTCTGATAGTTTTTTATATTGTTTGTACTTGCAGTATCTTATTTCAATTGCCTGATTGTCTTGATAAATAATGGTAGCTAACTCTCTTTTACCGTTATATTTTATTTCAACATTCACCCGTTAGATTGTTTCTGATTTTACATTTACTAATGTTGGATTCTTCATCTATTCTTTCCATATACGTATGTTTAAATCGAAGTATTACAACTGTAATGCCCACTAATAGACATGTCTTTGTCTCCTCTTAATCTTTAACGGGATTCATATCCTTCTTATCATGGAATAATACATGTACAGATAATTCACTTTAAAGACCAACGAAGTGTATTAAGATTCATATATCTTGACATATTATTCATACCACCTTAACTGTATTTTTCCAGGGTCTTTTGTGTCCTCAAAACAACTTATATCTACTACCATTCACCTTTCAAAACCTGAGAAAAAAATTATATAGTTAAATTCAGCATTCTTCTCTTTTAACCTGTTTCACGTACAGTTTACCTAGCCAGAGTCCATTCTCCTTTATAGTATGCTATCTAAAACGTTCCGCATTATTTTGATGCTTTATTATGCCGTAACGTTTTTAAGCAGCATTCGATAAGTTATTTTCCAGTAATGTTCAATTGTACTTCCTTCTCTGTTTTTCATTGAGTTAAACATCTTACCAACGTCTAATATAATTAAGGACAGTTCTTGCTGTTTGTACGAGTGGGAAATTGTTGTCGTGTTTCCAAAGTCTTTTAAGCTTCATATTAACGATTCTTGAGGTATTCTGTTACCGGTATCAGTTAAAATCTACCTAAAATCGAATAGCAATCCCGAAAGCAGGATTTAAATCAACATCGCATATTTCTCCCTTTTTCTACCCTTTGTCGAACTGCGTGGCCTTTTGTCTTCATTTTACGATACACTGATGCAGCAGGATTCAAGTAGACATATTGCCGTTGCTGTCCTCCAAATCCGAAATAGTCCGTCAATAAGCCTCTAAAGGTGCCATCCTCTAGTTTATTCGTCTTGTCTTCCTATTTCTAATGCCCACAGCAGAAAACCAATTATGATAAGTTCTCAAGATACAAGCCATATTTCTTAGTACAGTATTATTTGCTTGGTTTGGTGTGCAACGTTTTTCATATTAGCTGATTTACATCGAACATAAATATTTCTCACATGGTTTTTAAATTGCGTATATACTCTATTTAGTTATGTTATGTATATTTTCTCTTTCAAAGATTTTTCACTTCTTGTGAATGAATCAACCATGGCTTTTTATATCTTTCATCATTTTTTTTTATTCCTTATTACATCTTTCACTATATAACATTCTGAAGCATAAAAATTGAACAACTAACTGCACCTAACTACCCCTTTGGAACGCTGCAGACGTGTTTTGGAATATTAGTGATCAGCAGCCAGTTACGTATTAAAGATGAATAACATTATGGTTACATGATAGTCTTCCTTGGTATCAACTTTTAGCCTACAGCTCAGTGCGATACTTATAAACATATCTTATGTTGGTTAAATGTTGTTACTTCGAGTCCTGGATAATCGATACAGAATCAGTCAAGCATACTGTTTTTATGAGATACAAAATTAATGTGAAATTTCAAGAAATTTTGGCATTACCTCATAACTACCACCGGCGCGGATATGACAAATCAATTTCAGCAAGGTTATTAACACAATCTATTGTGGAGCTGGAAGAAATTTTCATGATTCGAGACTTGGCCACTTGAATAAGATAGGTGGTGGAGCACTATTCCTAATAACCGGCTTTACACACTTTCACAAAAAATTACATTTAGGTGCCATTAATGAACGTTTTCAGCGTGCTACTCATAAAGAGGGTTTTTTTATATTTACTTTTGAATACTTTGCAAATAAGTGTCTTGTTCCAAACATTTGATTGCGAATCTTGACGTCATACGAAGTTCAACAGCTTAATATCAATGTTCTTTATATTTTTCAATACTTTTTACTGCAGTTGTTTGGTAATTTACCCGGTTAATTCACAAATGAATTTCAGTCATTGAAACATTGTCGATTTGTTTGCGTAGTATCTTTGCTTAAGGTAGGTCCAAAGAATAGGATTGTGAATAGTTATAGGGATGAAGATACAATTTCTACACGTCTAGGTCAAAATTCAATGATGAATAGCTCGAAAAGCTTTACGGGTAAGCGGATGGAAAATAAAGGCTTTGTTCGCTTATAAGGTGGAGGAGGAACTGCTTGTTATAGACATATATTAGCATAAAATTTTTAATAAAAAAAACTCAATGGTACGGAGAGGCTTCTAAATCATCCAATTACTGGATTGGATAATGAGAGCATGCAACAGGAAAAAGAGTAAACTGGGATATAAACCAAACCTTGGTCAGAACATTGATTAATTGATGGAGTAGTTTTGGAGCATATCTGTATTACAGGTATCAAATACAGGAGTTGGGATACAAAGGAGAGCTGTTAGTTTTGTTTGTCTAAGTTACCACAAAATACAATCAGTAACTGATATGATAAAGGGCTTTGTTAGAATTAGGAAAGGAAGAGACGACTATTGTTACAAACTAGCACTTGATTTTAGCCATAAAAGAATGAAAATATTTTATTTCATTGTTAATGGACGGAGGTATTGGAATAAGATACCGGTGAAAACGTTGAAACATTTAAATAATTTAAGATGAAAATTCATTAAATGCAATAGAAGGTGAATAAGGACATTGTCACCGGGGCATTAGCTGTATCTTAGTTAAATTAAATAATAAAAATCTGGGCCTATTCAAGCAGATAAACATGATAGTGGCCAATCGGTTTCATCACTTTTTACACAATATTATTCGAGGAACTGCTTGCCACAAAATTTTCATCGTACCAGGAGAGGAATGCAATTTTGCATCGTCGCGTTGAAACTACAAATTATGCAGCCCATGTTCGTCAATTTTAAGCAAAAGTGAATTTTCAACAGGTCTCGTGCGCTGAGCGTATCAGAGTCCCGGAATTTTCAGCAACGCTTTCTCTTACGCAACCTTGTTTTGTGGCGTACGTGCTAAACAAGGTCTGTCGGTAAACTTCCGAATACGCCGTGTTCCAAAACCAGTTATTACAAACTGAACTGTCGGTTTTAAAGGAATATCAGACAATCAGATATTTTTATTTTAATATTCATAATTTATGAACCATTTTAAGAAAAGTTTATAATAAAAACAACACGTTGTTCCATTTTCCAGTATTTCTCAGTAAATTGTATTAGGTTAGAGAACACAACAGTCGACAATTGACTGGTGTGTCACCGGGGTATTAGCTGTGTCCCAGTTAAATTAATCACCGAGCGAGGTGGGTGAGTGGTTAGCGTTCTGGCCTCGCATGCGGGAGGACGGCGGTTCGAATCCCCGTCCGGGCATCCAGATTTGGGTTTTCCATGGTTTCCCCAAATTACTCCAGGCGAAAGCCGGGTTGCTTCCTTCAGAAGGTCATGGCCGAATTACTTCCCGTTCCTCGCCTCCAATCCTTCACCTCCTCTAATGACCTCAACGTTAACAACGCGTAAAACCATAAGTAAAAAAAAATTAAACAAGTTAAATAAAAATATCTGGTCCTATTAAAACATATTAACATCATGGTAGCGAATGTGGCAATGTGGCTAAATAAATTCGAAACTGTTCGTGACGAAACACACTGTGTTTGATGGAGTGTTGTTAAAATAGACACTTTTATTTTCGTTTATAGTGAATGACATATGTCACTTATTGGTTTGATACCTTTCATTCAACATTTTATTTCTGCGCAAGGGGATTTTTTAATAAGTATAACTTCCGAAACATTTATTTATTACTTCGTAGTCGCACATTTTAGTGTTGTGGAGCTGTAAAATTACAAATTTAAAGTTTGTACCACATTCTGTACCGGGCTAAGCGGTTGTTATAGAAGTATAGAGTGTGTTTCACGTTTGTATCAAATTACGGGGTCCAGTCCGATTTCCGGCTGCCTTCTCAAATGTGTTCATAAGTGCTACTGTATGCGTGGATGACTGTAATTGTGTGTTTGTTCAGTGTAATGTTTTGTGTATGATAGAAGGGAGAGAGTGAAACTGGTGTCGGCCCGTAAAGGTCAACTCTTCCGAAAGCTTCAATGGGTATCATCAAGCTTAACGTCGCTATTCTACAGTACCGCATGACGTCACTTCATACACTCTGTGGAATGGTTTGAGATTTAAATCAGACAAAATGGCACACAATATCGCAATTAGGAGTCGTGCACCATTGCCTCTCCGTTACTATAGGCCTAGTGAAAATTCCTTCCACGACCAGGTCTAACCCCGAGGTGACAGCAATTTCGACGAGCTAGGTGGATTCTGAAGCCATAAACTGATCATGAATATTATCAGTTATCATCATTATTCTAGTTCAAGCCGATCTGCTTGGTCACGTTTTGTAGGAATGTAGGTGGATGTGGATGGATAATTTCCTATGCATGTATTCTTCGTAGGCCTCTTGGTTATTTGTCGGTTTCACGAAACAAATTTCATCATCTTAAAAATGCATAGTCCAGTATGTTTTTTTTTTTTTTTTTTTTTTTTTTTTTTGAGGCGTCGGTTACACAAGAAGAAAAGAACAATTAGTGCATAATGAAGTGAAGAATTACTATTTAGTGCTATTTAGAGTGCTATCATTTATCGCAGCAGCAATTGCTTCGAAAGCATCACGTTGTTCAAACATTCATTATGTAATCTTAGGTTAGTGTGTCTGTAGCGGTCAGAGAACTTACTACAGATTCCGAATTATTAAATAGCTAAGAAACTCGAAAGAAATGAATTGCCAGAATACTCATTTAGGTAACATATCTGAAGTCTGATGTCCACTTTAAATAACCTTAACAACCCATGTACAGTCAATACGAACAAAGAGCAGTAATGAAAAGGTCAGTAAAAAATGTAAAAAGCAAATAAACCATAATGTATAAACTTTGTCAAGCAGTAACATTAGCGAAAATTTTAATTAAATTGAAATTTAGACTAGGCGGAATGACAATTGTCATTCGCTGTTAATACAGCACAGACCACGAGTAATTTAAGTTCTTAAAGTATTTTTTATGTTTCTTTCATTAACGACATGTTACTGAAAAGTAGTTCCACGTTTTTTTTCTGCGGTATTTTCAAAAAAATTTAAGGATTAATGCTACGAAAAGCAATCTTAATTAATATATTCTGGCAATTAATTTCATAGCAGGTGCATAGCTATTAAACTGTGCACCTAACCTCTATTTTTAATATATCTCTGTTCACTGTTAATTTGCATGTGAATGCTGGCTCATGACGTAACCGATATCCAGCCAATAGCTATTGAGGTGAGTGTGTGAGTGAATGACTGATCTTATGAAATTGTATAGCAGATATCGTGATTAGAGAATGTTTAGGGAAAGAAAGACGTATCTATAAATGCAGCCGTCCTTACAGTTCTACTTTGCTACAGTAAAACATTTTAAAAATATTAACAGGTTTTTATATTACCTCGGTCATACAAATCCGCTTTGGTCATGGAGCTTTCTAAATTATAAATATTGAACATTCATTCTGTTCAAGATACACGATTCGCATAGCTCAACTTTAATACCGGCTTTGCCTTACGGCTATTTAGTAACCTCGGCTAAGTGCAGAATAATGTCTCTTAGCAGAAAGACATAATTTGGAATTACGGCATGCAGTTGTTCTGAAATGTATTTCTGAGTTGAAGAGCGTATTTTAATTAACTATTACACAGAAAGTACATTTTAATTAAAGATTTCGCTCCGAGATCTTGCGTTACTGCTACTTGCCCCACAGCAACCGTAATTTATAACATCTTAATATTTGTGAACCATTTCATATAAAGAATTTGTCTTCTTTATATTTCACTAGTTTCTAAACCCGCCAAAAATGACCAGTTGACTGAAGTGTTCTGATTATGTCTTTGCAGTTGCTTAATTAAGTAACACTCATAACTTTCCACATACTTTGCTACTTGATATGCAGCTGGGTATTTTTTGTGCTTACGGCTTTACGCCTCGTCGATGTTGAGGCCATTAGAGGCGGGAAAGGACTGGGGACAAGGAACGGGAAGGAATTTAGCCATGTCCTTTTGAATGAAGCATCCCGGAATTTGGGAAAACCAAAATCTGGATGCCCCGACGGGGATTCGAACCGGCGCGCCGCGGCGTCCTGCCGAATCGGGGGCCAGATTGTTAACCGCTCTCTCACCACGCTCGGTAGTGCAGTTGGAACTACTTACATGTAAAAATAAATCTTAGTATGAATATTAGATTTAATCTTGGTTCAGTGCGGCATATATCGCTATAAATGTAGAACTATTTTCATCCGCATGAAGTAATGACTTGAGCAACATAGTGCTCACGACATCAACATGAATTGTTATATATAAAAAAAATATTCATACCCTCTGCTGTAACGAAGAATGTCAGTTGCCATTATGGTCCAAGTTACATTTTAATCTAATCAAAAACTCCGCTAAAAATGCAGCCCGTAAATGAATACTTCTATCGCAGGTGCATATTTTCGCTGCATCGAGATCTGTATTTCTCAGCCTACTATAACAGCAACATCTATGGACAGAAAATATAACGAAAACATCTTCATCGAAGGAATTTAAATAAACAAAAAGCAACTAATCTATACATATAATAAAATTGTAACCATCAAAAAGTTTGTACATTTGAAATAATTTTTAAGTAAATATGAGTTTGGGGCTTTGTTAATAATCTATAGAGAAAGAATCAACTATTTTTTAAATTTGTGTCTGTCTGAATGTCCTTCTGTTTTTCTGTTTATAAGTTGAGATTAACGGGATTCACGCAAAAACTACTAGTTAGATTTTAATGGAGTTTCTATTAATTGGAGCCCATGGTCTCGAGGGTAAAGTAGGGTGCGTTTAACCTTGATGTGGTGTCGAGTAGCTAGGACGTAAGTCATGCAAAACGTACACTGTAGATTTTGAAGGAATTCGATTAATGTACGGCGCGTGGTCCCGTAGATAAAGGTATGTTTTATTTTGGTATGACATCGAATACAGTGAAATTAAAATAATAGTGCCCAAAAAGGTAAGTTATATCCACCATTCGAAATGTTTATCACGATTTTAGCCAACCAAATGACATCGTATTATTCAAAAGAATGCTGTTACTGTTTGTTCTGGATTTCCTTCATTTAAAAACATGATAAAAATTTTTTAAAAAAATAAACACAAAAATAAAAAATGCACAAAAGCTCAGAAAAACTGTATTCACTGACCGAAAGATTCACCTCACTCGCACGGAAAAGACGCATGAAATTTTATGGACATATAGCACGAATATTGTTTTAAGAAGGTTGCTTTCCTCTAACAGTCCACTCTAACGAAGTTATGGGCGACTTCTAGTAATTAATGTGTCGACTTAAACGAAATATATAATTTTCTTTACAGCTGATTTTCAATTTAAATAACCTAACTTCTTGGGTGGCTATTATAGCGACATCCTTGGATAAAGAGTGAATAGATCATTTTTAGCCCTCCAACGGAGACCAGGAGTGTTACGTCACAACTTGGCATACATGATGCGCGTAACCGAGAACCAAGCTTGACCTTTATTAGAATCGATTGTCGACGTTATGGTGTAGTTGCGTAAAATTTGAAGCTGTTGTACTGTGCTTTACTTCGACTGATTGCAAAAACTAAAGGATAACTGATATGTTTATTTTTTTCGGGATGCAATTTTTTTTTTTTTTTTTTTACATAGACATGGGAGCCTATTTCTAACCGTTTCAGACAAACTAGTTTGTGTATAGAACAGAGCACGTCCGGCAAGAGACTGTAGAACATTTTAACGTTAACTTGCCTAAACACAGTTGATAGTGTGGAGCAAGCGTTCGAACACTCGCTTAAAACAGCAAACAGAGTATATACATTTCACGTTTTGTTTGTGGATTTTAAGTTATTTTTAACCTTATCAAAGTGAAATAAACAAAAAAATGAACAAAAATTCTGTTTAGACAAAGTGTTTTTGTAACTGGTTTTCTTTAATTGATATTCAAAACATTTTTACAATATTCCGTTTAATTATAAACATTTGTAACTTCACTACATTTTCAATGATTTTTCAAATGAGATCATAAAACTTCAGATTGTCGTTTCCAACTTTCCAACTTTCTCAGCTATTAGAATAGATAAAAACTGAATTTA
Organism: Vandiemenella viatica; assembly: GCA_031002005.1. Classification (NCBI taxonomy): domain Eukaryota; kingdom Metazoa; phylum Arthropoda; class Insecta; order Orthoptera; family Morabidae; genus Vandiemenella; species Vandiemenella viatica. The sequence continues at coordinate 240,014,541 of CM061920.1, read as the reverse complement.
AAAAAAAAATGTAGTAAAAAACCTTTAAAATTTTTCGATCTAAACAACTGGACTGAATTTTGTCGGAGGCGTCGAATAAATGTGACTAACAAGTAACATCTTCATATATTTGGCCTAATTTCGTTAATGTCACATATACTTCTTAATATTACAAGTAACATCTTCATATATTTGGCCTAATTTCGTTAATGTCACATATACTTCTTAATATTTACGAACCAAGAACCTAAATGTACTAGCTTTTCTTTCTTTTTGCAGACATTTAACGAACGTCTTGAAGCACGTAATCCTACCTCATTAGTAATAACTGGCTGCGAAATGTTTTCACAGACACTTGTAAAACTTCGAGTCGCTTTTTTATGATTTTACCGTCAATCCTCACCAAGGAACAACGTTCCCTCAGTCGTCGGCCGCTTACATCTTTTATCTGAAACTCAAAAAGATCCGAAAATGATGTCAAACTACCGAAGAAACCAGAAATAATAGTGTATCACTTATATTACCAACACAAGTTTCTTCTCATTAGACTCACCGACCTGTAATATAATGTTTCCCTCAAAAGTTTCTAGCGCATGGGACTGAACAGGACCGAGCGGTAGCGCACTTCTCGCATTTGAGAGAACGCGGGTTCGAATCCCCTTCCGCCCATCCAGATTTCAGTTTTCCATGGTCTCCATAAATCACTCCAGGCTAATGGCGGGATGGTTTCTTCGAAATTTCAAGGCCTAATTCCTTCCTGTTCCTTTACCCCAATGCTTTCCCGCCTCTAATGACCTCTACGCACCGAGTGTAGTGGTGTAACGGTTAGCGTTCTCGTCTCGCATTCGGGAGGACGTCGGTTCGTATCCTCGTCCGGGCATCCAGATTTGGGTTTTCCATGGTTTCCCAAATCACTCCAGGCAAATGCCGGGATGCTTCCTTCAAAAGGCCGAATTCCTTCCCATTCCTTGCTCCCTGTCATTTCCCGTCTCTAAAGACCTCGCTGTTAAGAGACGTTAAGTAGTTAAACAAAAAATAAAAAAATAAACCTCTACACCACTACCACAATAAAAGGAAAACTCATCAACTACATAATTTTTAAATAATGTTTCTGTTACTGCTGCAATTTGCATTATTTCCTAAACTCTACCAAATATTTTATTGCTCACTTAATCGTATCGTTGCGCAAGATTTTTAGCAACTGCTCTTCCGAAACTGGCTCACTTTAAAATTATTCGCCGGACATCCTAAAAAGCAACTTTGAACTCGAAAATTGGACTTCGAGCACTCATTCAAAATTAAATTCGGCGAATAACATCTAAATCAGAGTCTCGTAATACCGCGTTAAGTGAACACCACTCACACCTCCCAACAAAAAGTGTAAGTGGTCAAAACATTTATCCCCTTCAAAACCACTGTCCACTAACCTCTCTCTCCTCCTAACTCTAGACGTCCAGCGACTTACAATCTGACTTCAAAAAATATCGAATGCCCACCATCTTGGTTCTGCACGAAGAACTGTCGATTGCATTCCTGGGCTGATTTTTTGTACGTTAATCGAATCCGATTTTTTTTTTAATTCTATACCTTTTATTTCACTATTGTTTTGGTTTTTTTAAATATTTTTATTTGTTCTTTTTTAAAATTTGCGTCGTTGCACATGCTTTCATTTTTTTTATATAAAAATGATTCCGTATCGAATTCTGAACTTTTCTTTGCAAAAATTAAAGATTGTTACTGAGCCGATATGAGGCGTTAATTCAAATTTAGGGACATTTATTCCACGTTACATTTATGAAAAAATTATCAAACATGAAACACAAACAAAATTTTGCAGTCATTGTGACGAGAGCGAATACTCACTACAGACGGCCACTGACTACACATTCCGATTCTCCAATTAACTTCCCATCAGGAACTGACAACTTAAAGAATGCAGTTGATGTTTGTACAGAGCACAGCCGGCAGCTAAATTCCACAGCTCAAATAACGGCATTCTTGGTAATAACCAATTTTCACAGTTCGTCGAGCAAAAATTACAATAAAAGCAAGAAATGTTGCAGGAAGAGTTGGATTATTTCGCAGTTCCTCGAAAACACAAATAACACCAGGCTGTAATTCATTTCACGAGGGTCAGCAGTGAAAGACAGATCTGACAGTACCGTACCGTAGTCGAGTATTTCGGCAAACAAGGTCCGTTAAAAGCAAAATATACTTATCGTAGTATGCGGTGAAATGGAAACCGAGTTCAAAGGATGGAAGAATGAATACAATAGTAGACAGAGTGACGTCATATATATCAAAACTTTAAAAGTTTTTACTATTGTTATTGTGAACGCAGAATGAGTGTTGTGAGGAATTAAATCCATAATAGATTTTTTTTACTTATTGCTTTACGCCTCGGCGCCGGCTAAGGTCATTAGAGGCGGGATGGGACTGGGGACAGGGAATGGGAAAGAATTCGGCCATGGCCTTTTTGAAGGAAGCATCCCGGCATTCGCCTGGAGTGATTTGAAGAAACCATGGAAAACCCAAATCTGGATTCCCGGACGGGGATTCGAACCCGCGTCCTCCCGAATGCGAGGCCAGAACGTTAACCGTTCACCCACCACACTCGGTCCGGTAATAGCCTTTATCAACGAATCTTTTTTTTTTTTTTTAACTGCTTAACGTCTCCTATAACAAGTAGGTCTTTAGAGACGGGAAAGGATGGGGGGGCAAGGAATGGGAAGGAATTCGGCCATGGCCTTTTTGAAGGAAGCATCTCGGCATTCACCTGGAGTGATTTGGGGAAACCATGGAAAACCCAAATCTGGATGCTTGGACGGGGATTCGAACCGCCGTCCTCCTGAATGCGAGGCCAGAACGCTAGCCGTTACACCACCACGCTCGATATGAACGAATCATCTCCGTAAATGACAGGAGTGATTTCACAAACCCATATCGAGCCGAGAGAGTGATCGGTTGACGTTAGATCATGGCAGTAGGAATGGCACGGGTTCGATCTCCTATCAAGCAATTCTGATTTCGGTTTTCCATCATCTAGCAATATCAGTCCAGACGAATACCAAGTTGATTCCTTATAAAGGCCATGACCCATTTCCTTCCCGTCCTTCTTCATCTTTCTATCCAGTTTTAGATCTCAATCCATTTTCTTGCTGGTCTTTCTACATCTCTCCTGCCTCTGGGTTGGTAGTTGAGATTTCGAGGGATCCGCTCCGTCTTCATCCGTAGTATATGGCCTGTCAAAGATGTTCTATAGCTCTGCACAGTTTGAGGAACTGATTTAACTTTAACTTTCTTAAGCATTTCATCTGACTTTTCTCTGTCCTGTAGTTTGCAACCAATTGTCCTCCCAATTAATTGAATTTCGTGGCCATTAGTCCCCGTTCGTCCCCTTTTCGGAGTGTCCAGACCTCACTGCCATACAGGAGGGTAGGTTTCCCGTTCTTTGTTAACAATATTAACCGACCAGAAGAAAAAGCACCGGTATAACTGAGGGTTAGTACTGATCAACCCTTTAGACATCAGAAATATAGTGGGATCGGCGTAAGCTTCAGCTCTCTCACTAAGTATTCGTTGTATAATGAATTTTTGCGACTTCAATGCCAAAGGAGACATGCTCCAGCATCTAAGAAGCTTGTCAAAATGGGAAAGCCGAGAGAAACAGAAACAGTCAATGAAGTGGTAAGCGTTAACAGGGATTCTAGAACGCCGAGATGAGCGAAATTACTATAGGTCATTTGAGAAATGGCCGTCCGCCCTGGCAAGTACAGGCACAATAAAATGATAGGATGGTGTCGTGAACGGATTGTGTCAAGTGGTGTTTCTTCCTTAAAACAAATATACTGCATTTAGTCATATCACTCACCAAGCTGCATTTGCATTCTGTATCTTACAATGTGCATATCAACTGTATTATTTATTCTGCAGCATGGATCTCACAAGACGAACACAATACTTAGTTGAAACCAAGTACGCTCGGATCGGGGAGACACGAGATTAGTATGTAAAAATAGTAATGCAGTCTCTCTCAGGAAGTAGCTTAATTTTCTTACTTTCACGGAGAGTGACATGATGTAGGGAAGTAAGTCAGATTCGGCGGAAGAGTGAGCATCCAACCACTGTTAAATTTGCTGAGGGATCGAGCTGCATAACCTGAAAATACAACATGGAACAACGTGAAAAATTTAGAAGACTATGACTACAAATCTGTCACATAGCGAAGCCAAATAGGAAGGTATTCCGTCGTGGTGAAAGATCAAAAGATAATGGCATTGCTGTTACTCCGCCCACTATTCCACAGATTATTGCCTAGAGCAGGGACCGCCAACCCGAGGCCCGCGAAGCAGGATAAATGTATAACTTTCAAGTGTGATACTTCATCACTAAGTTTGGATGATTTTAATTCTATATCATCACTCGCTTCATCTTGAGACAATGGACAATCGACTGTGCAGGTGTGCAACAGAGCCTTATCACGGCTTCTGGAAATCATCATCATTATCGTTGGGGACCATCTCCAGTTTCCCGGGTGTGTTTTACGAGCCTTGGTTGTCTTTCCGAGGTTCGTTTTAATTTTGAAAGCAACACTTTTTTGTTCTATATTCTGTTGGCTTGCTAGATCTAACACATAAGAGGATTTTCTGTTGGGATTTACTCCCTTGGCCTATGAAGATCCCTCTTCGCCACAAGGCAGTGGTTTCCTTCTCAATTTCCCCTGAGAAGTTTGAGTTACCTCCTCCGCCATCTACCCCATACCGAAGAACTTCTTCTCTGCCGTAGATACCGTTAAGGTCTTCACCTGTGTCCCTGGGCGTGGGTGCTGCGTTATACCCCGCAGGACTGGGTCCCCACCTGGACTTCACCATTCTACCATTTCGGACTACTGAGATGGAGAAAGCCCACCCCCGCATCGTGGATGCACCAGGCAAGGATTACTCAAGTGGATGATAGAGAAGGTGACCCTATCTCCCTTGAGCTGGGTTAATGGCTGTATATGGTGCCACAACCAAAAGCTTCATTGTTTTTCAGTATAATTATGCTCCAAGTCCCTAAACATGGATCATGTTATGAGCGTGATTATCAAAACAGTGAACTCTACAAGATCGAAGTCGTTGAACTACCGTCATTCCAAGAATTCCCCAAACATTTGGAATTAGAGCATAAGGACCATTCATTTTATGTTGAAGTAAGATGATTCATCTGTTCAAAAATTTTATAAAGAATGTTTTATTTGAATCAAGAAATACAATCATTGTATGCAAGCAAGTCAAAACGTATCCCACAGTGTGAAGACATGCAGCGGTTCTGCAAATTAGCATTTCTAGCAGACATAATTAGCCACTTAAATAAGCTGAACATTCGTCTGCAACACAAAGACCAATTGGTTAATAATATATTTGATCTTGCTGTCGCATTTCAAATGAAATTTGGGCTATGGGAACAACAAATCAAAATAATAATCACTCACTTATTACACCGTTATTGTAAGCAGACTTGACACAGGCGTCGGCGAATAAATGCTGTTCGGTGATGTCAAAATTGAGCTTTGAGTTTGAAAACCAATTTCAAATTTCCAACACTACAACGTAACCTGATTTTAAACAAAACTTATATCTGCATTTTCAACACCATTTTCCGTAGAAGTAAATCCATTGCCAGAAAATTTGCAATTGCAAAATTGTGGAATGCAGTGTGACGCATAGGTTAAGGAGAAATCCCACCAGGTTCCCTTGAAAGAATTCTACAAAGAAATATCTGTACGTGCAGAAATATCCTGCGTTTTACAAGGTTTGCGGATGATTTAGCTATGTGGAAACACTTGTGTGTGAACAGCGTTTCAGTCGCATAAAGACTATTAGGTTCCAGCATGGAAGACGAATCATTGATCCTTAATCGGAGACCTTTTTGGGAAAAGCTAACATTTCTTTCGAAATCAGTATTGATGTACTTAATTCTGTCAAACAAAGTCAAAAGTCGTACTAAAATAATTATACTTTTGATACGTCATTAAGTATGTAGTTTTCATTTTAGTGTTTTTTTTTTACTATTTAAGTTTTTTTTTTTTTCAAGAAAGTATTTCTAAAATTTGGCCCGGCTGCTGAAAAGGTTGGCCACCACTGGCCTAGAGCAAAAGAATTTCGGTTTCAAAGACATTACTACTAGTTCCTCAATTGGGAACAAAAGTGGTTTTGGTGACAAAATGACAAATTTTTGCAGTCGGTTGGGATGAATGTTGGTTAACCATAAATTCAGTGACGCCAACCGATGTGTTTGATGAAATTACAACGGCATCATCGGAAAGAGAAACACGGTTACGGGGGGTTGAAAAGGGTAGGAATAAAAAAAGAAACTAGCTAGATTTATTTTTATTTTTTGCTTATGGTTTTATGCCTCGTCGGCGTTGAAGTCATTAGAGGCAGGAAAGGATGGAGAGAAAGGAACGGGAAGGATTCTGCCATGGCCTTTTTAAAGGAAGCATCCCGGCATTCGCCTGCAGTGATTTGGGGAAACCATGGAAAACCCAAAGCTAGATGTGCGGACGGGGATTCGAGCACGCGTCCTCCCGAATGCGTTAGCCGCTCACCCATCGTGCTCGGTAATGTAGCTAGAAACAGGTAGTAGCTGGCCACGGGGGTGAAAGTAACCACGACTGCAATCGTTTCGATGCAGATTAAATCGATGTAGTGAATAAAGTCTCAAGAACGATATTTATAACAAATCCACAAATGTAATCGGTAACCAGCGCCTGTCAAAGACTGTATCGCCGCAAGATAAGCCTAGGAAGGATCGTAACGTAGGCCTTTTTGGAATTCTTAAATTTCCCCCGAATAGTAGTGAAAATGTCCAACAGCGCATTCATTTCCCGTGGTACGTGCACATAACATCATAGGGTGTACATAACATCATGGGGTGTACATAACATGATAGGATCCTGGGCGACACCGAACGCGTGGAGCTGATATAACGTCTGATACATTTAAAGGAGAGAGGATAGTATCAACTATAGATGTCACTCCGGTATTTAAACAAACTGAAGAGAAATTTTATTTTTAATTAAGTTCTGTTCAAAATTCAGGAATCTTCTTGTTCTTTAGTGAGGGCAACGAACTTCGTATTGTCGCCAGAGAATAACAGAATGTTTACAATACAGGTTGGTGGCACATTGATTGCCACAAATTCATTAGACATTTTATCTTACCAAATGCTTCAGGAGTTATACGTTCCGTTTTAAGTCCTCCACTTTGCAGTCAAGTTTCCTGCTAAGCCTCCTAAGTCCCCAATAGACTCAACTGAAACCTGGACCCCTGAAGAAGACCTGAGATCGTAGTCGAAATGCTGTAAAAAGTTTAGAGCATAAGAGCCGCAGCATTTATATACTAAAGCATTTGATAGTTTCATGATAGCTGCGAAATTCGATAAATATTTTATGTATTAGACGTTATTTGTTCTTGCTGTTGCAAAGGTATCGTGGCGAACCGAGTCATTTCGGCCGGATGAAGCCACACTCGTGCCAATACATCTATGCTTGGTTTTATGATTACTTCAGAAGGTATTCCAATTGAAGACATAGCTCTTCCGAATTCTTACCCCGGGACCACACGCTTGGCACTTGTCACAAACTCAAAGCCTCTACAAACGCTTGGTTAATTTTGGGGAGCCAAACATCGTCATCCACACGCTTGCGCGTGCGCTTGCATGTTGTGGAGAAGCAAGCATGACGGACGTCGAGGTTGTGTCGGCCATAACTTTGAGCCTAACATATTTTTATCAAAAAATAAATAAAAAACGAGAAAGAAGATTGTCGATGTTAAAAATCCATAGAAACTGTACAATTTAATTTACATTTTATTCATGCAACTATGATTATTATTTAGCTTCATGTATGTATTTCATTTAATATAAGTATATTGTTTTATAATTATAATTCTATAATAATTATTGTTTTAATGGCATTATAATATCTTTATCAATTAATTTTTGATTGCAGAGAATTTATTAAAGAAACATTTAATGAGCTTCTTTTTGAGCCATTTGGTCAGTTTGATAACTTCTGCCTGATGAGATATGCTGATTCTGAATATTCGCTGAATGAAATTTCACCTATGACTTCTAAAGAAAATTCAACTTCAGAGAAGCTGTGCTGTACCAGCTAAATTAATAAATTTATACCTGAGCCAGACAGAATAGAATCTTCTTTTCTCTTTAAATGTTTACGAAATGTGACAGTAAGAAATTCTATTTTTTTTAATCTGCATGACAGTTTTATTTAAAACTTCACTAAAACGACTCCAAACATGAGCTACTTTTTTATGGTCTTTGCAGAGTTCTACTTGGCAGCATTTGGGGAATTTTAAAATATCCTCGTTGGACAAGTTATTCATTTCTCTTGTAGCACTTTTACACAACAAAAAGAAAGGCACGTTTTGTCCGCCGTCAGGGCACAAACAATACTAAGACCGCTGAAACGTGTAGCCGCTTCGCAAGCACTTGCCGCAGACGCCTTTGATTTGTACCAAAAAACCGACACTCGATTGGATCAGTCACAAGTGCCTGCAAACCTACTCAAGCCAAGCCAAGCGCCCTATCCACACGTTTCAACTTGTGACAGTTTGAGGAGGTTTGGCAAGCGTGTGGTCCCGGCTTTAGATGTTTAAGGATATTTCGGAAACTGAGTCGAGTGTTTTAACGAACACTGCAAGAACTATTGCGGTGAGGTTTAGTGAACTTTAGCGAAGAAATTACGGTAGGCAAACAAAGATGGGAGAGAGGTTGTTTTCGTAACAAAGAATCCCTTGAACTTACTGACTATCCCAAGTAATTTTGTTTCAATTGTGATGCCAGTGCAAGAGTTTTGAGTAACGGTCTTTGTCACTAGTGTGACGATGACCGACATAGTGTGTTCTTACTTTCCGCGCTCGTAACTCAAGGTACATAACTAACCGCATTACTCACCGGCCCTGCAAGAGAGCGCAATGCGCTATTTCAAGCATTAATTCAGCTGACTTTAGACGCCGACATCAGACAAATATCGCGTTACGGAAGAAGCCTGAGGACAAACATCCTGGAACAATAAACTTCTGCTAGTGCAGGAGAAATGAAGGTTTCCCAAGCAATGAATGTTTCCATTTCTAAGAACGCTGTGCGACAAACATTTCCGAGATAGAGGTCACATAAAACACATTAAATGTACAGCATACCGATGATGAAGATGACTATGGCAACTTCAGTTGTTTTAAACGATCTGTAGATTAATTTTTTTTTAACATAGATGGACTGCGACAGTTGTAATGGTCTGTTGTGTGGAATCCGAAGTGAAACAAAGAAACTTAATTAATAAGGGATAAGCTAGTGGCTTGGGACCTAGCTGCACTGGACTATTGTAAACACGACAGCAGCCTTAGAAGTTTACGACCACTAAGGCTTCCAGGCGACTAGATGGCGAGATATTTAGGCGACGAGCGAAGTGTAAAGTTCGGCTACTGGAGTAACTCCTACGCGAACCTGTTTAGTGAAGTGTCGGATAACATCTCTTACCTGGTATTGGACTCCAAATCGGCTGGTCACTTCTAACGCAGATTGGAAGCCATAGGATAGTTACTCTACTGCAGAGTTTCCTAGCTCCACGTACCCTACGCCATTTCTCAAACAATGGCGAACCCCCTTATAAAACTGGCTTTTTATTATTATTTTAAGTAAGTATTTTTGTCGAAAAAAGTAATACAGTCACAAACAGCAATATATTATTAATTAATTTCATGGATGCGCTTGTTTCTAGTCGCAAGTTGAGTCGATCTTAGGAGCAATTTTGCTCATTTTCATTCTAAGTTCACCATGTTTCGTGTTGCACTCTCGATATACCCAATCAGCCGCCATAACGTAAATCTTGTCAACGAACGACTAAGTTGAATTGGCGAACCCCTTGGGGTTGCCGTACCTCACTTTGAGAAACCCCGCTCTACTGGGTTAGAGATCCGATGTCGTTAGGTCTCGGAATATTATCGTGGTCGTTTTTTGCCTATCGTCACGGGTCTAGAATAGTTCCAGTTTTTAGGGTCAGAGGTAGACCTGATCTAAGCAAAATATGAACTTGACCTTTCACATTTAGAATGAATAAAATCTCTTGAGCTTGAAGAACTCAGAAGTATTAATAAACGTAATTATTAAACACGGACAGATAAGATCGCGCTATCGTGTAATTGTTTCAATGGTCTTAGACTCGAAGTTGCTGAAATACAAACTTGACTTGTATTTGACTCTTAAATTTCACTCTCCAAATTTTAACAATTCCTGTTTGCTTCGAAAGCATCAAGTTTTTTTTTTTTAGGAGACTAGGAAAACACTCATAACGTAATCATTGGTCATAGTATCTGTAACGGTCAGAGAACTTAATACACAATCGTTATTATTAAACAGTTGAGCAACTCCAAAGAAATTAATTGCCAGAAGACTCGATTTGGTAACATATTTGGTCTGATGTTCACTTTAAATAACCTAATAACTCAGGTACAGCGAAAATGAACAAAGACCATTAACGAACGTTGTCAGTAAAATACGTAAAAAGCAAATATACCGTAATTTTTAAACTTTGATCAAGCAACAACATTATTGAAAGTTTTAATTAAATCGAAATTTATCCTAAGCCGGAATGACAATTGGCATTATAGTAGAGACCATGAGTAATTTAAACCGAGCGTGGTGGTGTAACGGATAGCGTTCTGGCCTCGCATTCGGGAGGACGGCGGTTCGAATCCCCGTCCGGGCATCCAGATTTGGGTTTTCCATGGTTTCCCCAAATCACTCCAGGTGAATGCCGGGATGCTTCCTTCAAAAGGCCATGGCCGAATTCCTTCCCATTCCTTGCCCCCATCCTTTCCCGTCTCTAAAGACCACGTCGTTAAAAAGGGACGTTAAACTGTTACAAAAAAAAAAAAAAAAGTAATTTAATTTTTTAAGTTTTATCATATTGCTTGTATTAGCAACATGTTACTGATAAACAGATCCATGTTTTTTCAGTCGCAAAATTTATCAATATTTGTTTAACTACGAAACGCAGCTAAAAGCAAACTAATGAATTATTGTGGGAACTAATTTGGTAGCAGTTGCTTAGCTATTAAATTGTGGACATAACCTCGAATTTCTTCTAATGATATCTCTGACGCTGTTAATTTGCGAGCGAAGGCTGACACGTGACACCGTTCTCCGGCCAAAAACTATCGAGGTGTGTGAGTGAGCTTAGGAAATTATGTAGTAGATTTTTAAAACCGTGTAAGATGGAGTTAATATTTGCGACGAGGCAGACCTGAAGCCTCTGTGAATGGAAGCCGTGCTCTTGCAAGCTAAGACATGCTATGGCTGATTCAACATCGCTGGTTTCTGACGACTCTGCTGACCAGCTTGTCTAGAGAGCCACGGTAACATAGTGTTGCAGACAGATCGCATTGCGCTGCAACAGCCTCAGAAATTCTGAGGCTCGCCTCAATATTAACCCAACGATGATTATTTTGGCGTAACTAAACATTAACGTGAATTTAAAATCTATTTATAGATCAACCATTTGATTGTTGTCAGAAAGTCTTCAGACTGTATATCGTATTTGGTGTCCTTAATAACCTTCCATCAAATGTAATTTAATTTTGTTACATTAATTAATTTTAGTATTAAATCTTTCAATTATTTACCGTCAACTATGAGATCTTAGCCGTCTGGTAGCTCAGCGATTAGGACTCTCTGTGAAAGTTCAAGGTCACGAGTTCCAATCCCAATACAACCAGGAATGATAGAGTATTCAGTCCATTTTCCTTTGCTGGAAAGACGATTACAGGGGCAATTTGCTGTGACATGATTCGTGTGTACCTACTCGCACAGGTGTTTGCATTCATAGTATTTCGACAAGACGGCGCACCTGCTTATTGGTCTGGTAATGTTAGGGACTTTTTGAAAAGAAATTTCCCAGGGAGATGGATTGGCCGTGATGGACCATTCCCATGGTCACCGCGCTTCCCTGATATTCCCCCTTGATTTTTTCCTTGTGGGGCTACGCCAATCAACGCGTCTATGAAGCCCCTGTTCGTAGATGGATAGAAGCGATTTTGCATACGGCTAATGTTGCTGTGCTACAGCGTGTGTGTATGGAGCCGGAATATCGTCCTCGACATCCTGAGGGCACAAGTGGTGGTGCAGACAATGCAATGAATAATTCTAGAGATGTAGAACATGTTACAAAATAAAACGCATGTCTCTATCTCATATAGTTAATGACTCGTAAATTGCGAGGTGTGTTTCATTGAAACGGTAGCAGGATTTGGTAGACACCCTGCAATACACTTCGTTTAAAAATACTCATTTAACGGAAGGAAATTTTCACTGAGGGATTTATTACCGAAATAATTTAGCAATAGAAAGAATGTTTAATTTTTGCACGTGAACGTTTTCTTCGACGTTACACAAAATATCAGTAAGTAAAGACTGCAGTTGCCACACTTTTCCGTAAGCGGAAACAACAATATATGAGTTACTAGCAGTTACCCGCGACTTCGTCCGCGTTGAAAAGTGTTGTAATATAAGATTTTCTTGAGAGGTTTGGTTGCTCAGTGCTTAGCGCGACCAACTGGAGATGGATACGTCCCCAGCTTGAATCCCAGGCTCGGTGAGGATTTTCAAAGGTCCTTAGCTCGACCTTCACATCGGGCATAGGTTGTGTGACGTGAATTACGCCACAATGCTAACTTGGTTCTGATTCCGTGTTGAACTGTGGGTCCTCTATGTCCGGTAGGATTACTGGGTTACGTTAAGAGGCTACGAAAGGGACTGATTGCGGAGACGTAATGAAGCCTTGTCACCAGGTCAATACGACCATACAATTTATTTTAGAGCTATTTTTATTAGTAATAGTATTAATAAATGTTGTAATAAAATAAAAAAATCTATGTTCCACAACTATTTCTCTGAATTTTTAAAACAGTAAAAATATTCTGTTTGTAAGGAGTATTTTCAGTTTAATATATCCGTATATACAATATTGAGGATTTGTCTCCTAGGTTTTGGCTATTTTCATAGCCCTAGTTTTCTTACATTTCTTTGAAAGATTTGAATTTCGTTTACCCAACATCTCTTAAAATTACTAATTTCATCTCGCGAATAAAAATGAATATAGTTTTAATTAATGGAAGCTCAAAACGTCAAAATATTAGCAATACATTGATGGAATCCACTACATATCAACAACAAAAAAATACTAACATCCAAACAGCAAATAAATACTTAAGTGGCCCAAGGATGCTCATTGGGAATATATTGGTTCCATCAACAGAAATTTACATATTATAGTAGTAATTGATTCTTTTATCCATAACAATCAGTGGTATTGCGGTAATGGTTTCTCTATCTCTGGAAACAACTGAATTGCCTAAAGACCAGTTTACTATAGTTCATTCGTTTCGATCCATTAATTCTGCGCTGAAATATAAATTTCAATATTAAAGCAGTAATAGATTGTTTCTTCATATTTGGTTTCTCATTCTGCAAACAGAATTGAATGACTACCGGCGCCGCTTGTCCGCCACTCCACTATCTGAATAAAACATTGATAAATTTAAAAAATTTACTTCGGGCAACGCCGCATGGTTCTGCTAAATCGTCGAAGCTTACTATAGATCTTTTGATTCAATATCGGTACAAAGCGATACATGATGTCACTAAAATGGCGCTCATGAAAGAAGCTTAATAACTAATAACTTTTCAGTTCTCGTTCTGGCCCAGGCTACGTTTTAAAATTACTGCTAGAAAATCAAAGCTTCTATCACTCGCACATTAATACATTCACTATATTGTATGTTAGTGACGTCATGAATAGTGAAATAAACTTGACTTATTATTAACGCAGTAAATTAAATACTGAATACGTCTAAAACTACATTCAGCCGCATGAACTATGTCGTCAGCTTCATGACAGTTATTGAGGTAACGTAATTAAAAAATTTATGCTAAAATGCTTTTAACTTACAGTGTACAACGGAAGGTCCACAATTCTCTACGATCGTTAATATTGCTTTTCAAATGTACATCGCGAAAAAGTGACTTTTTTTGCTCGTGATTTAGTAAGGTGTATAATGAAATTAATTGTGATAGTAATTTATGATATACTAATTAGGAATTTTGATATAGAAAATTCTGTTACTACTCGAAATGTAGTTCCAGAGCATTTAATGTGTTGAGATGTGTTCGTATCCTTTGATTTTGTAGCGGCAGTATTAGCAGAAATAGTGGTTTGGTTGAAATGCTGCCTGGACCAGAATGGTTTTTGCTACAGCAGATGGCAGAAGGAATTTAGTTATTATTAGTAATAAGTAAGCAGCTTTCATATGTTCCGTGCAAATGAGGTGTATTGTGTTGTAAACGACTTTCAGTGTTACTTCATGAAACCATAAGTTTATACATTAGCCCATTGAATAAATTCGTTTTAAGTGTAGCATTCGATAGATATTTGCAGAATATTGAACAGTAAATAAAAAGCAGTACTATTCGTACAAAAATTCTGAACAAAAAATAAAAAGGGTTAGATAAGTTTTAAATTTCGGCAAAAATAATTTGTAATACACAGACTGTTTAGTAACAAAAAAGAAACAGGAAATAACTTAAACCTAGATAGAATGGAATCCTTTACATTTTTATAAATATGACATTTGGGACACGACCATTTTGCACTTTTAGCGAACCAACTTTCGTGCTGGTATACTCATAGCATTTTACTTTTTGTTCCAAGCTTTGATTTTTTATATTTATTATAACACATATATTATGAACGAAATTATGGTGTAATATTTGATATGTCATACTATTTTATGTACGCACATGAAAACATCTCTTTGCGAACTTGATAACAGTACCTACCTTTCTTTTTTTAATTTAAGGTTAAGTACAGATTTGTATTTCCTGTATTGTCAAGTGCGTCAGTTTTATGGCTTTTAAACTAAACACAAACTTGCAAATGTAAAAAGGTTTTTGCTTTTATTTCTGAAAAGTAGTGTTTCTGATTTACGTAAAAAGCAAAGAGTAAACGTGGCACGGCTATCTACGAAGAAGGAAACTCTTTGTTGCTTCCGAATCGATATTAACGGCAATTTCTAAAAGCACTAAGCGTTTTTGCGGAATAAAATCTATCCTATTGCACTTCGCACGCAATTAACTGACTTCATGCCAAATTTCATTTAAATATGTTGAGTTATTAAGGCGTGATTGATTGCAGACGTACATCCAAACACACATCCGAACTTTCTCATTTTCTCATTTATAGATATATAGATAGATTGCAGCGCTGTTTAGTAAGGTATATCTATCTGCCTCTTCATTCGGCAGATAAGGGGCCATCCATAAAGAACGTAACATAAATTTCATGATTTTAGGAGCCTTCCCCCCCTCTTTTGTCACAGGTAGTCACTTTTTTGTGACCTCCTCCCACGGTGTGACGTCATTTTTTTCAATTTTAAGTTAAGAAATTATTAAATTAAAACAGCACTTCTAAAATTATAATTTATATATTTATATTTAAAATAATTTTTATAAAATGAACAATAAATCAAAAAAATTTGAAAATTGACAAAACATAACAAATCAAATGAACGATACAAAATATAATTATCTTGTGCCCACGGACTTTGATCCCATTCCTTTATATTATTTATGACTGGTATAGCAGACCCTTAATTTTGGATAATGTTAGGAACATTCAATGTGTCAGCATCTTCATCCAACCATATAGCATCGTCATCGTTCATCAAACAAAGAAATTCCCTGACACATTTAGCTGTAATTCTTTGAGGATGGATCTACGTGATGGGCAAAGCCTGTTGTTTTCTCTTATGTGATTGCTTGTGTTGGTTAGTGGTTTTGTATGAGGGAAGATATGGGCCATGGATGCCACACGATGGTTTAAATAAGTATGCGGAAGTCATATTTTGTGAAGACGGTATTTGCCATTCGGCGTATCCCACGTATCCAATAGTGATACAAGATATATATGTGACGTCACGAAGCTTATCACTCGTCCCAGCCCCCTTTATCACATGATGTCACATTTCGTTGACACCCTCCCTCCCCCTTGACCTGTAACGTAATTTATGGATGACCCCTAAAAGTGAATTGAAGCTGGCACGAATAAAAAATATGTTACCTGAATTGTTTCCCAAAAGAAATGATGTAGATATTTTTCACTCCCGGAGAGCATTCAGATTTAATACCCACTGTAGATGCACAGGAAAAAAATTAACACTTAGTAAACGATAGAGTATGGTAATTGCTCACGTATGTTCTTGTCGAGCCTTGTAATACGTACTGGAGTCATTGGATGCTAAATTATTACTCTAGTCACCCTTGAAACGCAGGAAATTTAACAATCTTCAATACATAGACAAGAATCTGTTTCGCTGTGTATCGATACTTTAATTTAGTTTCTATAAGTAAGGTAGTATCAATAAAATATTGAATGGATCCTCCTCGAAGATTTTAACGGAAATTCACACCTTAAAATCCCCTTAAGCCGCTCATCACCACTATGTGAGCGGTTTGATAGCTCAGTGGACAAATTGTACAAAACTCAAGGTTCAAATTCCGGGGGTCATGAATTTTTACGGCCTTTAGTTTGATCATATAAGTAGGCCAGGACGATCCGTGGTTTTGATTCAACGTTAAACTGTAGTTCTAGTCATAACAGAGGCGCAGAGTACACATCACTCTCTTAAACAAATATGATCAAAAACATTATGATCCATGGCCTCTGTAGGTAAGTGAACGCAATTTTTTTGCATTATGGGAGACTAAAATATACTGTAACTACATTCCTAGCAATAATATGATGCCATTTGTCAGCTGAATAACGATAAAATTTCAACTGTGGGAAATCTTTTTTGTTCATGGCTTTACGCTTTGTCAAGGTCGGAGTCATAAGAAGTAATAAGGAACGGGAGCATGTAACGGGAAGGAGTTCGGCCATCCGCTTTTGGAGAAGACATCCCTTCATTCGCCTGAAGTGATTTGGGGAAACGATGGAAAACCCAAATCTAGATCGTCGGTCGGGGATTCGAACCCGCGTCCTCCGGAGTCCGGAATGCAAAGCAGAACGTTACCGTTCACCTATCACGCTCGGTGCGAGGACCAACTTCCTTCAAATGAATGTTATTTTGTGCACACCTTTATTTTAATTATTTAGCTTTTCGACGACACGTCAAAATATAACATATGTCATTCTACTCATAAGGTCTACCGGTGATCTCATGAGTAGAATAAGCGGTAGTTATTACGTAGTCCGTCAAAAAATTATCTTAACTTTATTATCTTTACAATGCCACATCAGATGTAAACATGCTCTATTTTACCCCCGGGAACACAGACTGCATATTAAACACGTCATCAGAATCCGACCGATAGTTTTTGGGTGGACATCAAGCCAAATAGGTTTCCGAATCGAGTATTCTGGCAATTCATTTCTTCAGAGATGCTCAACTGTTTAAAAATATGGAATCTGTATTAAGTTCTCTTGCCGTTACAGACACTACGGCCAAATATTACATTATGAATGTTTGTCCAGCCTCAATGAAAAACAACTCGATGCTATCGAAATAAATAGGAATTCTTCAAAAGAGTGAACGTTAAGGGTCAAATACAACACTTTTGTATTTTAGCAAGTTCGAGTGTACGACCTTTGAAACAATTTTACGATAGCGCGGTCGTCCCTGTCCTTTTTTAACATCTACGTTTATTAATACTTCTGAGCTCTTCAAGCTCAAGAGCTTTTATTCACCCTAAGGCTGAAACACAGGTCAAGTTCGTATATTGGTCAGATCAGGTCAACCTGTCACAATCTTTGACTATAAAAACTGGAACCCAAAAAACGGTCGCGGGCTTACACTAGTACTGTATATTATAATATCCTGCAGGGATGGATACGCTTCGGATCAATGAGAATAAATAATTACATTGCATTCATTGGATATAAAAATGAATTTGAGCAGATGAAAAACAACGAAACGACGGGATAAGGTTTGTTATACTTCCGTGTGGTGGACGAATTGGAACGCACCTATAGATCGAGTTCTTGTGAAACGAAGCAGATTTGAAAAGTTTTCGATATCGAACGTACACATGGTGATGTCACTAAAAATGGCGATTATCGCTCTCTGCAAGAATATATAAGTTCCTTATAACTTTTATTTACTGTTACAACACAGACAATGTATGAAATAATCTATTCCAAACCACTTTCGACTATAGAAATACTCCCTCACGTGATCTTAATACATTTTTATTGTTGCCTGCAATTTCGTTGATGTATGGACCTTTCTCTTAAAACGATTATGTAGCCCTTAACCCATGACCATAGAGAAAAATAACTGTAATTTAATTCCTCCAAACAGTAATTGTCGCTATAGTCTGTTCAGTTAAGAGAGGCGGCTCAAGGTCAGTCTGCTCTATCCCCACTCCACTGCCCTTACCCCTACACATGCGAAGGGGAAACAGTGTGCCTGACAATTTTGTCTCTGCCAACCTGAACACAGCGGTATATTCCGGGGGTAGGGGAAAAGGGGGTGAACTGAGGAGCGGAGCAAGAGAAATATGACCTTGAGGCGCCAGTTGAGGACGAATAGAGTATAGTTCGCTTGACATCACGATAAACATTTCGACTGCAAGAAGTAAATTACCCTTAAATGGATACTAATTTGTGTACACTTTTAGCTTAATTTCTCAACTTTTCGAAGTGACATAAAAATAAATCTTACCTTATTCTATTACTGGAACGACAGGCTATACGATATTCGAGACCTAATCAAAATACCGAGCGTGGTGGGAAAGTGGTAACGCTCTACCTCGCATTCGGGAGGACGCGCCTTCGAATCAGCGTCCGGGCATGTTTGGGTTTTCCATGGTATCCCCAAATCACCCCAGGAAAATGTCGGGATGATCCCTCCAAAATGCCGTTGCCAAACTTCTTCCTGTTCCTTCCCTCCCCCCTCTCCCTTCCTGTCTCTAATGACCTCGACGTTAACGAGGCGTAATAACCAGAAGCAAAAAAGAAAAAGAAACCATCAAAATTCGACCAGTAGTTTTTGCGTGAACCCTGCTCATCCAAGCAGACAGGCAGAGATTGTCACACCATATTTTAGAAACAGTTAAGTCTTTCTCTTTACATCGTTAATATTTCATAAATATCTTAAATGTGCAGTCTTTATTCTGGTCTCAGTTTTATCATATTTATAGACGATGATAAGAACAATGTTGTAACACACTGTTCATGTTTGTGTAATGAAACTGATAGGATGAGGAAGATGCGCATTCAACGAATCAATACCACGCACCAGCCTGTCAATCTTTGAAATATAATTATCATCTCCTTCAAAAGCCCGAAAGACTCAAATTCCTCGGCAAGGAAAATGGAATAGTGATGGTCGAATTTCAAGATCCGAACTGAATTTCAGGAACCGACTGGAGTGATCAGAGAGGCATTACTAAATCTTCTGGGATGATAAATGTTTCGCGACCGTCAGAACTAGAAAAATCCCAGTTTCCTCAACGATTGTTCTGTTTGAAAGACGTGCCTGCAGGATCCATTAGTCCAATCCATCAGGTCGTTGATCCGACCTGGGAACAGTCCTTGAGGCTGTTAGACCACGCCTTTTCCTGCTTCCGCTGTACAAAACCTCCGTGCCGGAAAACTGAAACTGCACTTTTTCAACTAGTCACAAAAGGATTGAAAAGGTGCGTGAACCACTGTTATAAAAAAGGAGAGGATTCTCTAGAGGCTGTAGAACAGAGCTGTCAGTACTTAGCAGTATGAAGGTTGTGCAATAACGATTAATCATTTGGCACAAGAAGAAGTAGAGGACGGTTAACACACGCTCCTCAGTCCAGAAGGATGTGTTCAAATCTCCTTCCGGCCATACAGATTTCTGTGTGTTCTTTGATTTTCCGAAATAATTCTATCGGAATGGTTTCACCAAAAGACTCTAGCCGCATTCCTTCCCAATCTTGTCTCAGCTCGAGTGACCTCAACATCGAAAAGCCGTAAAGCCCCAAGAAATAAAATCAAGAATCAGCGTTCTGGAGACACAGCCGAAGGATGGTCGTAGGTCAGTCACAGACAGACGTATTGTGTATCGAGACAATTGAGTGGTCCAACACAGCGTGCACTGACACGCAGCTTTGTCACACAAAGCGCCAAACATCAAACGGGTGCATCCCACGAAGATGAAGTTACAGTTAAAAAATTATTTGTCGTTCCCAGTCAAGCGTAAAATTCTTTCTTAACATATATCCAATAATTCCCATGAGATATATTTCATGCGGAACGAACCAGTTTCTTAATAACAAGGCAACGAAGTTTATCCGTAATAATTTCCGATATGCATCTCATACTTTATCTGCATTATTGACAAACTAAATCATTGTCTCTAGGGTTTCTATATAGTATTTGTTATCGTGATAAAGAAATAAATCTCAATTGCAAAACCAGTTAATAATTAATGAAAATTATCAGTTAATTTCGATTTACAGGTGATACGTTACTTGTCGTTGTGCTGTTTTGCCATAGTGACTGCGGTGAGGAAGTTTGTATGGCGTCATAACCTGCATTTGCTGATTCTGCTTGACGACACCCTCGACTGACAAAGCATTACAGTAGCAGAAGTGTAAGCGAAATCATGGTCTTGGGGAGCGTCCATAAAACACGCAGCTCCATTTTGGTCTCCTGTGAACCCCACATCCCCCCCCCCATCCCCCCGTAGCCCGAAGTGGCTTTTGTCTCTACCTCCAACGTAACAATTAGCGTTTTCCTTACTGATTTCGGAAGGCATTTTGTACTGTTTTCTCTTGTCAGACTATCGTAAATTAACTGCGGGGATGATTAAATGACGAAAGTAAATATTTACATGCTGTTGTGTGTTCTGTACGTCATTTTAACTGTGAAATATAATATGAATGAAAAGTTACGTGGCATGGCTCTGAAACATCACTCCCCCCCTAGTGCTGCCAGCCACTTGGCTTTGTATATCCGTAGATGGCCACTAAAATTTCCGTAGATTTGTTACAAAAGTCTGGAGACTCGCTGACTGAAAGACTGAAATAATAATTATTGAAGAATACTTTATTTCCGGATCTTTAACATTACAAAAATAATATTCTACATTGAAAGTAAGAAATATCTTTGAACATATTTTATACATTGTCACTTTCATCACTGCTGCTGCTATGCCTAATAGATTTTTTATTTTTTCCTAGTGACCATACATTTTCTTTGTTGACATTAAATTTAGCATATCATCTGTAACAGGAAATGTTAAAAATTGAGACCCCTTTGATTCTCAGATATTGGTTAGACCTTCTCGGAAGACACTGCTTTGTAAGCCGTGCCAACGAGCGTGTCACCGTGCATAAAGAGTGCGCCGACAGTTTTGTATTACGGACTTTTAAGATCTATAAAATCTGCAACCAAGCAAAATCTGAGCTTTATTTCAATCGTTGGTTCACACGAGCGGTTCCAAGGAAACGATTCACAGTTATTGACAATTCTGTTAATGCATTAACACTATACGCTCAAAGTTTAACAAAACACCAATCTAATGAAAAATCAACAAATGATAAAAAGTATTAAAAATCCGTAGATATTATAACAAAATCCGAAATTCCCAACTTTTCATAAAAATCCGTAGATCTGCGGATAAATCCGTAGAAATGGCAGCACTGCTCCCCCCCTTTCCCGTATCCCAGCCTAGCTTTTCAGCCAACCCCTCACCCCACCCCCCCCTCCTCCTAGACCGAACCACGTAGTTTGTGGACGCACCGTTGTTTCTCTGGAGAGGTTGGAGAATCGAACGCGGATTTAGATTATTGAAAACAGAAGCAAAAACTAAATTCATTGGAATAGTTTTCAGTAAATTTGGGTGTGAGAAAACTGGCATACAATTTGACCTTGCTGACTAGCGCACCATACCTGCCAGGAGAAACTAATCGAATCGGCACAAATCGAATAGCGAAAACTGCTGACGGTCGGAGGGAGGTTCTTGATGCAATGCGAGTATGGTGTGAATTAGGTAACGCCGTCTTATAAGTGACTCAGGGGTACACTTAGAAAGATGCTTCCTTCTGTATTGCCACCCCGCACAGCGACAGTGTAATCATATTTTGGAACTTAAACATTTTGTCATGGTATCAAGAAATCTGTATGTAATCCCATGTCGTATTCCAGCTGGTAGTGTTGAACATTGCAACCAGAGTTTAAATTGTGTGCTGCTAACGTAGTATTAATGAGCTACAGGATTCTTTCATTCACTATAATGAGCAGTGTGGAGGAGTGGTAATGCTCTGGTCTCGCTTGCGGGAGGACGTGGGTTCGAATCTCACTCCTGCCATCCAGATTTCGTTTTTCAATGGTTTCTCCAAATCACACCAGGCGAATACCAGAATGGTTCCTTCAAAAGGTCATGACCGAAAACCTTCCAGTTCCTTACTCTCTGTGCCTTCCCGCCTCTGATAACCTCGATGTTGACAAGGGGTTGCGCCAAAAAAATAAACTTTTTTATAATTGGATTACTTCACAATTTTCTATAAACGTTATTGTAACAAAAACAAATAAACGTCTGTTGTTTGAGATTTGATTGAATTTGCGGGAAAAGGTATTAAAATTTTTAAAATCCCAATCAGTACTATAACTAACTTTAGCCAACATTCGATACAAATTGCCATTTTTGCAGAATAACATTTTCAGCTATTTATGGTTCGTTACCAATAAGGTCATTGTAGCTTGGAGAGGATTGTAGGCAAGTAGCGTCCTTTTGAAGGAATTATCACCATATTCACCCAGTTTGATCTCAGGAATCCTTGAAAAAAAATGCACGAGGTGTGCAGACAGGAGATCATACCCACATCCTACTGACGCCAAGGGAGCGTCCATAAACCACAAAGCTATGTCTAGAGGGGGAGGGGTTGGCTGGTAAGCGAGGCTGCGCTACGTGGGGAAGGGGGGCGGGGATTCCAAGCCATGCCACGTAGTTTTTCATTCATGTTATTGGTCTCAGTTAAAATGTACAGAACACAGCATGTGAATATTTATTTCCGTCATTTAATTATCTCCGGATGAAATTTACGATAGTCTGGCAAAAGAAAACAGTACAAAATATCTTCTGGAATCAATAAAGAAAAAAAGCTATGTGCCACGCGAGGTGGGGATCAGAATTGGGGGGACGGGATAGATTAAAAAGTCACGTCTGGTTATGTGGGGAAGAGAGGGTGGGGGGGTAGTTTTCACAGGAAGCCAAAATAGAGCTACGTGGTTTATAAACGCTCTCTAAGCTAGATTGTTAATGCTTAAGCATCAGGTTCGATTTGCAAGATCACCTCGTTCCGGCGCCAGCTATGTATTCCGTCAGCATCTCTTGCATGACTTCCTGTCTTTACCGAATCTGGTAGTCTCTTTAAGCCCGCAAGAATTTCAAATGGCAGCATCGCATTCTTTGCCCTATTTTCTCCAACAGCTGATGCTGCCTCGCTGGAACAGGTATCACTTCCTGGGGTAAAGGCTCAGTTATCCGATCTAAAGCTAAACATTTTCTAAATGACTGTGGTTGCCTTAAAGCTCACTGTATGCATGTATCTATTTATGACTTCCATACATGAAGCTAACTCACCATTCCGAGAGGGGTCAAAGGACTCTTGCAGCACTCAGCACTGGCCATTTTCCACAAAAATAGTTACATAAGGTAAACAGTTTTACCTGAGTTCATAGCACTGATATTGTCGGAATCTTCAAAATTTCTTCATCGACAAAATGATTTCAAATAGTAAGGAAACAATTAACTCCACAATAACTGATACGGTGATATTCAAGAATCCAAATTATGAAAGACATTCAACAAATCAAAAACATGAGTTCGTAATACAAGGGGAAAAGTTACTGGCGAAAACAATTTCAGTGGTAAATGAAATCAAAACACCAAAACGTAATAAAGAAATAAACGAGAGAGAAATTTATATAGTCCCATCAAACCATTTCATTATCGATATTTCGTAACTTTTTGTTAAGAGCACCATTAACAAGAATTTTTTTTAAAAAAAATCGTTCAACTATCGGCAGTGAATAGTAGACAAATTTCACACCAATTCTCAACTTTCTACCAACAAATATGACTCTTATATATATTTTTCTGGGATATCTTTTTATTATATTTGTAATACTGGGTAAAAATTAACTTTGCTTCTTTGACATGAATATTTCTATGGTTTCTTGCAGATTACCGGATAGATGTTTGAATCATAGCTACAGTTATTATGTGTACAAATCTCAACAACTATTGCATTTCATTCTCTACCACAGTCTTGGTAGTAAGGAAATAATTTTCAACAGTGAATTTGTTACCAAACGCATTTGGTTTTCCGCAACACAAACAAATGTGCCTAGTCAGGGTGATGAACGCTATACCATGAAGCCTCCAAGATTAAGTTTGGAGGAATCTACTGCTGTGATTGCTTTAGCTAACCACGTAATGCCACCACTTGAGACGTTTACGATTCCACCAAAGCGATGCCAAGTTCATGAACATCCCCAAGCAAATTCAAGAAACAGACTTTATTAGAGATGAATATCAAGTAATGAATCTATATGTCTGATTACGAATTAAAAAGGCTTTTGATTTCGTTGCAGTTATTCCTTTCTGGAAGCACCTGATAACAAATCCAAAACGTTACAGAGTTTTTAAACAAGATGAGGTTTTTGTTATTAGTAGAATAAACAGAAATCAATTAATACGTCTATTTAACAGCACGCAGTTCTGTAATATTTTTGAATCTAGATATAAGAAATATTTACTCAGTTATTAGCGACACCAATTTGTCACATTATATTATTTCTATAGTCCCTGGAAAACTGCTAAACATTTCTGACACACTACGATATATGATGCGCTGGAAATCACCTACATTAATCCTAATAAATTACAGATTTTAAATTAACAAATTTGTTGTCAGTCACTCTGATGACACTACCAATTACATACGTGATGGATTGTAACAAAATACACCATTTAATATCCTCATGCAGACGGTTCAATAAAGGCAAAAAACAGGAAGGGATGGTATTAGCGAAGTTCATGAAATGGGAGAAATGTTTAATTATTAATTTATTGCCGTCTACGACATACCTTGCAACACAACAGATGATTTGCTTCGCCTGATAGAATCCGGATGCTACAGGTACGTGCATAGGGAGGCAAAAATCCAAAGTACCTGTATAGTACAAACAAAACTGATAAAATTAACTAATAAATACAGAACTATGAAAATTTGCCTTCATATAGCCTTATATTACACATATAAGCGTTTTTACTACAGCTTCGCTATTAGTTAAAAGCTTCAAAATAATAGGTATACCACCTTCGGTACGATTATTAAATGTTTTGAAAAGACAGAATCCAGAATTAATCGAATGAAGCCACACAGATTCACCCTGCTTGATAGGCAGAAAGAGAGACACTGAGCAAATTTACTGACAATGGTCTGCTTTACATGTTTTCCCTAAATCACTCAAGCTGTCTTTTCCTTGCCAACATTCCTATCTTGACCTTAATAACTTCGGTATCAACGAGCAGTAAAACCAAAAATTTTAATGAAGAAGTAAGTAGTTCTTTTTTATTTAGTTTAAATTCGTATTTTTTAACTTGCATTTACTTGATGGATGCATCCAATAAATTGCTTCAATTCAAATAAACAATTACAAAAGGAGAACTACATCATTTAAATAATTGAAAAGTTGGTTATGTCATGTGAAACATTAAATCCACCTTGTGTAGATCGCAGTATTGAAAGCAGACTCGTTGTTAAACATCTGCAGCCTAATCTATAAATTCCTGTGCCTTGCAATGAGAAAACTTGGTTATTTTTAAACAGAATTACCGGTAAAAACGAATTTGTTTTTAAATGATGAAAGTACTAAGAAAATTTTAAATGTGTGCCTTAAGCTCACGCTAGTCACATTGGAAAACATTCACGCCCGTGCCTTGAGAATCTGCAACGAAGCAATACACTCCCATCCGATACGCGTCCTTGACATAGATCGAGAGAAATTTCCTAACAAATATGATGCCTCTGTAAACAAAGAGGTTATGTTTAATAGGTTTAGATATGATTCATTTTTGTACAAGGAAGAGTTTCACAAACTATTCCGTACGAAGTGTAAATTATTTATCCAAAATTTGGTCAGTTAAGAATAGAGAGGAGATAGTTTCAAAATGTGATAGTAGAGAACGACAATAAAAGCAAAACCATGAGAGGGTGCTGGGATAATAGCTGCATTACTAGAATATTGTGAAGAAATCATTTTATGTTATTACACAAGAGCCATTTAAAAAGGAGGGTCACAGAAGTATTTACGTCATACGGCTTTCTTGGTCGAGAAATCAGAAATCTTTGAGATCCGACTAGTAACCGACAGAGGTTCGTGTCTCTATTTCCGACTCTTTAGTTTAAAGGGAGAATATAAGTGTCACCACCTGACAGTGAACTGTGTAGGTTTTATTCTGTACAATATTAAGTTTCAATTGGTTTGTGGGGAACGTTTAGTTTTCTAAGAGGAAATTGGGCACCTAGAATCCATATTCTGGATTGCCTACACGCCACGACCGAGGTATGAACCCAGTCCCGTTGCTTCTCCCCGCATCCAGTATAACGGAGTTTGATGCACACGGCCACAATGGCGCTATGGTCATATACATCGAGAACAAATGAAGTGAAGTGTTCAGCGTCTTCAAAAATGGAGATTTTAATTTCCTTTTGTTTCCCAGATAGTCAAAACGCTCTTTCAACTCTCACTGCTGATACCTCATGTGATGTGCGTACAGAGAAGGCGAATGCGTACCGTATGAAGCACAGGTTAAAAATAAACTCAGCCTCAAATCAAGCTGAGTTGCCGCCTATGTAGCTAAATAAGTCCGCCACAGTAATCGATATTAAACAATAACATACTCTGCCACGCTCAGTATTCATAGTAATCGACAGTAAAAATCGAGAAGCATTTTTTAAACAAAATGTAGGGTTGTAATGATTAAACAGTGCATTTGCTATTCTAATACGGATTTATTTGTTTATTTGGATAGTGCTTTACGACTCTTTGACGTCAAATTAAGCGAGAGAAGATTGAGGATAAGGGATGTGAAGGAATTTGGCCATGGTTTTTCAAGGAACCATCCCAGCGTTGGCCGGATAACCAAGGAAAACCGAAATCTGGATGGTTGAATGGGATTGGAACCCACGTCCTCCCGAATGCTCGTCCCAAGCGTTACCGCTTACTCACTGGGCTTGGCAACTGATTAAGAGTTTAAACGACAAGATCCCGCTGTTTTCAGCATAAACACGTATTTTTGTGAATTTACGTCGTTCTAAATAGTGTGCCATGATCAAATTTTTATAAACTCGATTTACACGTTTTATCTGGGTTCTAATCTGATTATCAGGTACCATCCCTAATGGAAACGAAAGTGGCAAGATTAGTGTTCCAAACTGGAAAAAAAAATTGTTTTTTTTTCAGCTTTGTGAAAAAACATGGAAAAAAAGGAGCACTCTTTTTTTTATTTTTTTTTTATTCAGAAAACAGTATATTTGTTAAATTATAGTTTTATTTATGGAACTTACGTTTTGCATGTGTGTTTTAAATCTTACCGAATCATATAATTTCTTACATAATGATTCATAAATGTATCTATATAGGTAACATAATTTTATTCATCCTCTATGTCAGTACCTCATTCACTAGTACTCGTATCAGCACTACCAACACTAGTTAGGTCAGTGTCAGAATTTTCTTTCTTCTTCTGCCTCCTCTAAATCCATAACTTCAAAAATAATTACATTTTATTTTACTGGTTTTCCTTGTATTGTACGCAAAATATTTTGAGATTGCAATTTTAAATTGTGAGCAAAGTACACACTGTGCATAAAGACTGCACCGATAAATCTGTATTAAAGTCTTTTAAGTTTTAATTTAAATCTATTATCATACAAATTAGGAGCTTTATTTCTTTTTCAATCGTTGGTTTACGCCAACGGTTGTAAGGAAATGATTCATAATTACTGACAATTTAATGACTCAGTATCACTATACGCTGAGAGTTTAGCAAGTATATGAATATAAGTAAAGCACAATAAGTAATAAAAAGAAACAAAAAGCCGTAGATAAATTTAAAATTCCTAATTTTTTTAAAAGATCCGTAGGTCTACAGATAAATTAAACGATAAATGCCTTACAAATTTGAGATTTAGTGGTTATGAAAAAAAAAGTGTCCCAGAAAAAACACTGTTTTTTTCATAGTTCTTTTTTCATATTTTTTTTTTCAAGTCAGAAAAAAACAGTTTTTTTTTTTTTTACAACACTAGGCAAGATCTCATAATGAATACAAATTTCCGTGAATAAATCTCAAAATGCCCATTTGTAACAAGTCTACTGTGATCTGGGTTCATAACAGACAGCCGCTTTTTTTGTGAGTGAAATCAGAAATTCTTACATAAATACCTGTAGCAGAATAGATTTTATTGAGACGTGGATTCCTCACTTCCTTGCTGTCTAAAATTTAATTCTTGTCTGTGTGATCTCAGTATTTCTTGTAGTTCTCAGTTTTCCTCTTAATCTTCTGAATGGTATTATCTATATGCCCGTTTATGAAAATTGCAACACCCAGAAGGAACAGTTTGAATTATTGAAAATTCTGAGAATGTGTAAACCAGTGGAACCACAGTAAGTGATTAAGATCGCAGAGAGATAGCAACAGGTAGGACCGCGTTTCCGTGACCGGACAGGTAAGTATTACTCCACGCTCAGTCGATACAGAGCCCTCAAACGAAATTGAAACGAGCAAATAAGTTCTGGTATGCCTCGCCAATCTCAAAGGCTCAATATCATCATGTGAGTGAGCTCGGACGTGGCTAAACGATTGGTTTCCGGGAAACGGGAGAGTCTTACCGCGACATTACGGCTCGTACAGGATGCGTGTATGGAACCAATGAATGGATGAGGGTCGTACACAGCGGCGAGCGGGTACTGGACCACACAATACGGCCACAGCGCGGGCCTGATATGTCGCCCGCCGAACATATTTAGGATAGCGTCGGTCGGCAACTTGTTCGTTCTGGTCCTCATGCTTTGTGGACACACTTCTAAGGGGGCGTGTAATAATTACATGAGGTGTTTTTTCGGAGATCCGGACCCCTCTCCCCCCTCCCCAGGTGAGATTTGGTGAGACTTCGTCGAACTCCCGCCCCCCCCCCATCCCCCTTTTTCACCCCCTAACCGCGTGTCAGTGTGTTCCCCTGAAACATATTAGGCTCTCTCTGATCCCACCACTACGCCTACAGATTCTGATTGTAATATGTCGCGACTTCACACTGTGCTCGATTCTCACGACCAAAGTGAATGTACAGTTCTGTAAATCTAATCATTTCTGTAGTGCCCTGTCTTTGATCTGTAGAGCATACTTAATTGTAATCACATGTCCTTCTAGGTATCGAAATTTTGACGAAAAGTGGTGTAGGAACAACGAGTACGAAACTTTATGGAATGGTCGTCTGGTCTGATAGCAGCTCTTTGAGGATTCCATTTAAATTCTATGTACGGTTTAGACACTTCCACAGTTGCGCTACAACTAAAACTGTTAAGTGAAAACATTTGTTACGTTCTCAATATGTTTTATATGGTAGCAACAAACTTCTTGTCAGCTTGTTTTAGCATCCTATCTTCCACTTGATAACAGATATTTTATCAGCTTTCTTTCGAAGATCGAAAAACTGTTACGTGCATCTTCCTTCACCATACACAGTTTGATCAAAGGTATATATTTTTCTCCAGCAAACTAAAAGTTTAAATGGAATTAACCAACCAAAAATGAATACCCAACTTATAATCCTTGTTTATGTAGCCCACATTTGTGGGATTTTCCCGAGTTCATCTGTTCGTCTAGTAATGAGCAATTATATATGAAGAAAAGAGCATCAATTAAAGTTTAATTTGATTACTTATTAATTGTAAAGCATACCCCTTGGCACCAAATTCCCAACACACCTTCTTTAGCATTATAAGAATGTTCAACTTAAATTATTTCATTGTTTGGTGTAAATAGCTCATTAAATCCTTCAATAATTTATTCAGGGCCTCCAAATAAAATATTTCCCACCCCTTTACGCATCAGAACTATTTTTAGTTTATAATCATGGTCGTCCGAAACACAATCATACCAACATACGGTAGACTCTTTAATACAAATATTACAGACACCTAAGAATGAAACCTTATTCACATTCAGGAAGAGTGAGAAACAGATACAAACACACATTTAAGATAATCTGCTAAGACTGATGTTGAAACATATAAGTTCTTTCATATTCAGATTACTGTAGCTATTATAATTCTGTCTCGTATTACGACTCACGTAAAAGCTACCAACGTATAAAAGGTAAAAACCAAAATCTGTACTGTAAGTAAATATATTTAAGAAAAATAGCAAAACTGATTTATTCTTAATAATCTGCGTAAACTGTTGCTATCATATGGCAATGTAGTGATTAGACCTTGCACAATATTGTTCCAATGCATCTGGAAAATAAAAAAAAAATATTTATAATCATTTTATACATATTTATACAGATTTTTGCTCCCGATCGAAGTTTCTGACAAAAACTGTTTAACCCCATAGTGTTGAAATACTCGTATATATTCAACATTTCGATTAAATGGCACGCGATGAGTTATTGAACACTTCGTGTTGACACCCGATGTCACAACCGTCGCTGCCTAAGCAAAACAGGGTGCTGACGCTGTGATATAAAAGGGCTATCCAGCCGAACAGACCAAGTACAACCGGCCAACAGCTGTACGACAAACATGGCAGGTACGTCTCGTCCATCCAGTTATAATTCTAGCATTTTTATTATGATTGTATGCTGAAGGTTCGAAAGAGTTTCTAATCATTTGTAAATTCTAGACCGCGGTCATTTAAAATTTCACAAATTAACAACTCAGGAAACATATCAGAGAGTTTGTATCATTTATTATGTTTTCAAAAAAGTTAATGCTATTTACTGTGTTCAGTTGCACACCGTGTTACGATTTTAAAGTTGCTGCGTACTTAGGGTGCATCCAATGGAAATCGAGTTTATAGCTGATTCATGTAGGCTTTAATCGTCAACTTACGACTTATTTACTCGTTTCGGAATCAGCTCTGAACCGGAACACTCAATTTTTAAGATAGAACCCTAAACCAAAAATATTTAAGAAATCCAATCTAATTGTCACGATACCTGGCCGTTATTAGTTAGTCGAAATTTAATTCCCATATCATTCATCTTTCACTTTAATAAAAAAAATGTTGAAACGAATCATTCTAACCACATACTGTATATTTTTAACAACACGATTGTGCAAATAACTTAAAATATCAATTTATATTAATTTCATTTAAAAGTGCATATTTTATTACCTATTATGCATAGAGGAAAAATTTGTTTCAGTACTTAAGTATGTTCATAACAGTTTCATATGACGAACACCAAAAAATGTTGCATAATTTAAAAGTTGAAAACCAGATGGATCTCAAATTCCAAGTTAAAAAGAAATATTTTTCATTGGTGGAAGACTTTAAATTTTTACTTTTAGTCAGTGCTTTAAAGCTAATCGTTGAAGAGCTTACTGAGTTTGGAGCTGATTGTGGGAGTGAAACAGTGGTAAATTCGCCGTGGTCTGTCTATATCAGAGGTTTCAAACTTAGTATGACCATGGACCAAACATAACTGCATAATAGAAAAATTAAAAATTTAACTTTAATGTCTAGAAGGGTAAATGGTAGGCGTAAAAATAAAATATGAGTAAAAATTTGATATTTAAAGTACTAGTTGTTAAAATTATATTTAAAAAAAAAAACTTCGTTACCAAGCGAAAAACTTTTTAGTGGAGCTGGTTTAATTTATGGTCAACGTAGGAATGGGTTAAAATTGTGTAAATCAGGTAAACTATTATATATTAAGCATAAGTTTCCATCTATAAACTATAACTAATAGATCACTGTAGCTCCGTTGCCAAACAAGTCTTAACTAAGTAAACTTGGCATAATTTTCTTTTCGTTAATTAAAAGTATCTAATTTGTCTTTTGTTGGACTAACTGCCCTCGTGGTTTTTTTTAATTTTTTACTAGAACAAATCTGAGTTTACCTATATCACTGATCAATTTCATTCAATTTTATGGAAGAAGCCTGTAGTTCTTTACAGCTTGTTTTGTTCTTAGGCTGTATTAGAAGAAAACTTTTATATTAATTTTAAGTTTACCTATACTTATAGTAACTATAATCAGAAAAAAAGACTGTAAATTTGAGATTATTTTTAAAATGAGTTTGAATACTATCAATAAACTATAGAGAAAGGAACTTTTTTTTTAATGTCTGTGTGTCTGCGTTTCGATGATCTGGATTCACGCAAAAACTACTGGTTTAATTTTGAGGGGGTTTCGTTTAATGTAGATCTCGTGGTTTCGAGGGTAAAATAGGGCATGTTTCATTTTGATTGGATATCGAAAAAATAAGAACTTAAAAAATTACTGTCAGTTATGCGAAAAACTATTGGTGAGATTTTAATGAGTTTTGATTACTGAGAGCTTGTGTTCCCGTAGGTAAATTAGGGTGTGTTTCATTTAGATGTGACGTCAAAAAAATAATAAATTAAGGATAATTTTTCGTTTAAAGCGATTCACGCAAACACTGCCGGTTTTATATCGATGATGTTTCAACCAATGTATAGCTGTTGGTTACATGGACAAAATATGGCATGTTACAATTTGATGTGACACTGTAAAGTGATAAATATAAGGTACTACATGTCGGATTTCGATGGAGTTCCCATGAATGTATGGCCCCATGGTCTCGTGGGTAAAATAGGGTATATTACAAATTGATGTGACCTCGTAAAGTGATAAGCTTAAGATAATTCTTTACTGAACCCGATTCACGAGGATTTTTATGAGGTTTTGATTAATTTACAGCCGGTAGTTACACGGATAAAACAGTATGTGTTTCACATTGATGTGATCGCAGAAAACTGAAAAATTTACCAAATTAGTATCATTTTTGGTAGAAAGTGATTCAAAAAAATAAAAATAAATAAATTGGTTGGTTTTTTTATTATTATTATTAAAGTGCAGCCCATCATAACGCGGATGAAACACGGTACTTTCATTTTGACGTGATGATTAGAAAAATTAGAGTTTAGGATAACTTTTTGTTGAACGCTATTTACGCAAAAATTACTGGTAGGATTTTTATTGAGATTTCCATTAATGCACAGCCCATGCTTTGGAGGTAACATAGAATAGACCCTACGTTTCATTTGAATTTGAGATATAAAAAAATGGGAACTGTAGAATAATTAACAAAAAATGTTCTAGGGTTTGCAAACCCTAGAAGATTTTTTGTCATTTATTCACCGGGAAAGCCTGCATTCGCATGTAGAATAATTTTTCATTGAATACGAATAGTGCAAAAAATACGTGTCAGATTTTGATGGAGTTTTGATTAATGTATAATATGTAATACTGTGGCTAAAATATTGTGTGTTTCACTAGATTGTGATATAAATTTGAAAATATAATTTTTCTGTGAATGCGATTTACGAAAAAAAACTACTGGCGGATTTTGTTTAATGTACATACTGTGGTTCCACCAGTAAAACTGAGTATGTTTCATTTTAAAGAGTCGTCGAAGAGCGGGGGAATTAAACTAAATGATTCCATAAACTAGTATCCTTTTAAAGGTTCGTTACTTCTTGCAGTGATAATCGTGATTTTAGAGTACGAGCGGCATCGTATTATTCGGAGGAATAAAGTTACAGTTTGTGGTGGAGACCACTCATAGAAAAAGATTTTGCATTCATTGATCCACAGGTACGCAGATCATGTAGTTCTAGACTATGTTGGTTTAAGATAGTAGTGTGTACAATAAAAAGCCACGCGAACGAAAATAATACGAATGAAGGTAGTCAAAATGGCAAAATTGTTATTATTATTATTATTATTATTATTAGTGATAAATTTTTGTACAGATCGTAATTTCCCTACAGCTATATAATTTTGATTCCTAAATATAAATTTGTTTGCTGAGATAAATTTTTTAACTTCTTCCATAATTCATTCCAGTTACTCGTTCTCTACTCTACAAACAAAAACCGTCTCGCTCTATGTGGTACTCTTAATTCTTCGCCAATATACTTTCTCGTCACTAACGCTTGTCTTTTACGCACGAACTTACACGCACGAACTTACACGCACGAACTTACACGCACGAACTTACACGCACGAACTTACACGCACGAACTTACACACACGAACTTACACGCACGGACTTACACACACGATCTTACACACACGCACCTTTTGGATCTGATCTGTTATGAGCACTGTCACGTTGATGCGTATTTAGCAAACAACATTTGTGAGAGAATGGGCACAATTAACAGTCTATACGAAGCGAAAGTCCGCTTTCAATGGTACGTCTTGAGAGATAAAGCCCTTTTTACAGATGACGTTCGTATTATTCGTGTGTGGATCAGAAAGAAATAAGAAATTAGACTGCTGTATTTTCCTTCACTTTATCCATAGTAAATGGACTTATGAAAGTCTGTAACTGTTTCAGTTATATAAGCAAATAATCAACTGCAACACAGTTACCTTTAATGATGTTTATTTACGTTGTGCGTCACGTGTTTCAAGAATTAATTCCCATTTTCAAAATACATTTTAATGCATTTTAATGTGCAATGTGCTGTTTTTTACACGATGGAAAGAATTGTGAGCATAAACCACGGACCTGACGACGCAACTGACCTGCAGTCTTTTAGGCAGCGCATATCTGATTCAGATCACAGACATTACCCCGCGTAAAGATGGGAGTTAGATGTAAAAAACACCCCTTAGATACACAAGCCGGCGCCAAGGGTCTTACCGAGTGGAATGCTATGGATACGAAAACGGAATTAATACAAACTTTTAAATATGGAATTCTATGACAGTGGTAACATTATTACAGTAATTATGATGATAACTTTCCATTAGTGTACATATTAGGTTACCATAACTTCTATTTAGCCTATGTTACTGTAATAACAGCTCTTTCTATTGACACATCAGTATGAAGCTCTGCACATGTTAAAATTTTGTCTCTTTTTTTATTTTTTTATTTTTTTTATTTTTTTATTTTTTTATTTTTTTATTTTTTTTATTTTTTTACTTATGGCTTTACGCCTCGTCGACGTCGAGGTCATTAGAGGCGGGATGGGACTGGGGACAAGGAACGGGAAGGAACGGGAAGGAATTCGACCATGGCCTTTTGAAGGAAGCATCCCGGCATTCGCATGGAGTGATTTGGGGAAACCATGGAAAACCCAAATCTGGATGCCCGGACGGGGATTCGAACCGGCGTCATCGCGAATGCGAGGCCAGAGTATTAACCGCTCACCCTTCTCGCTCGGTTGCTTTGTCTCGTTATGAAAGTGTGGTTCTACAAACAAAGGCCCCAGATAGCGAGTTTAAAATTGTATTTTGATAGCCTACATCCAGTCAGATTCACAAAATTTGTTACTCGCTATGTAGACAATAATCAAATACACAAACGGTGCTGTTACAGTGAAGACTGGTTGAGCGGCTATAAAAATTTAAACTTTATCTGAAATCCCGAAATCGGTATTTTACTATGAAGGCATGATCTCTGTAAGGATTAAACGTATATTACTATTATATGATACAGTCTTTTCTGTTTTGCAGGTTATCTCGTGCTTGGATTCCTCCTGGGTGTGGCGGCGATCGTTAGCGCGGAGCCCTGGCATGAAGAGCGAGTAGAGGTAACGCACTGAGATATCCTCACATGCTTACTGAAACTTACAGGACCCATTCATCACACAAATCTCTCATAAATCCGCCATATAAAGTATCCGTAGCTCATACCCATATTACTGCATAAATATTTAAGTTAGTCATACATCGTCCCTATAACATCATAATCATCAACAGCTAGTTCAATCATTAAATAATGTGATCTCTTCAAGTTATGAGTTATGGTAGAACTTGAGCAGCCTTTTCCAAGTCGAACGATCTTGGGTGATCCTCTACCAGTTAACTCCAACGTCCTTGTCCCATCGGTCTGGCAGTCTTCCTCGGGATCTGTGGTGATCTCCTGGACTCTGTTTTTGTCCGTCTTTCATCTTTCCTCCGAACAACGTGGTCGGTCCACTGACATTCTCCAAGATGTCTGTCATCGTTGTAACTGATCTAATGTCAGATGCTCTCTTCTTGTCTTTCACAGTTCAACCTAGAATTGACCTTTCTATAGCTCTTTGGGCGCTTCTAAGTTTTCCTTTTGTAAATTCATTTAGTGTCCAGACGTAAGTAAGCACAGGAAGACTGCACTTGTCGCAAACTATCTTCTTCAGTTTTTTAGGGATAATAGGTGTATAATTGCTGCTGAAAAGCAGTTAGGAACCACTAAAATATGGAACCATTTCTGACACAGTTTCATAAATTGCAAAAATATAAGTAGTGTTTTATGTAGATTTATGAAGATTTATACTGAGTCTAGACCTTGAGGATACGTAAGGTTTCGAGACCATGCTCATGTATCATTTTTGAAACTTTGAACTTGGTGAGAGGGCGCTAAACTTAGACATTGGCACTGTGGAGTATTTAGATTCGAAATGACTCCAGGGGAATGCCGGGAAGATTTCTCAACTCAGACTTTGATCGAGCTACTTCTCAGTAAATCCTGTTCAAATTGCAAAAGGAGGGATGGGGTGGACAGTCCAAAGCCTCGAAGTTAAAAAAAAAAAAAAAGATTTACTCCCACGATGCAGATATTTTTTTATTATTATTATTATTTTCTAACATGCACCAAACTATTTAGCTTGAGGCAAAGTCTTAAGCCACTGTTAACCTTATTTGTTCCAATTTAAAATCTTCACTCCCTATTTTTTTTTTTTTACGGCTTTACGCCTCGTCGACGGCTAAGGATAGGACTGGGGACAAGGAACGGGAAGGAAATCAGCCATGGCAGTTTTGAAGGAAGCATCCCGGCATTCGCCTGAAGTAATTTGGGGAAACCATGGAAAACCCAAATCTGGATGCCCGGACGGGGATTCGAACCTGCGTCCTCCCGAATGTCTATTTTGTTCATTTCGCTTGGTAGTTGACAACGAGGCCATACCTCTACACCCAAAAAAAGTGACTCAGGAAAGTAGCCAATTTTTAACAACATCCAAACATGTAAAAATGAATTTGACTGTACTGTAATTGAAACAAAGGGAACAAGTACAAAAAAAACTTTAAAAAAAACTTTACTGGTCTTCTGAAAGATTGTACCGATAGCAAACATTTATAAAGAAAACAACTTGATACCGGTATTTAAATACATAACATGCGAAGAATGAATTAAAGAAAGAAAAAGCGAAAAAAAAAAACACTGTCCACATTATGAAATCTGATGTTCGAATCGTAACGAGACTTGCTTATCAAGAAATACTTACTCCAAAATCTGTTATACATACTCATATTGTACAACAGGTTGTATGAAGAGTGCTCGCTGCTAACAGCCGTATTGTCTGTATTTTCCCAGCTGTCACACGCGTGGGCGAGCAGGCTCAAGTGCCCCTACGGACCTACTCTGCCGTTCTGCAACCCTGAGGACTGCACCACGTACTTCCAGTGCGTCGGGGAGGGCTTGGTTGAGCTGTACAAGTGCCCCGACGACCTGCGCTTCAACCCCGCACTCTCCGTGTGCGACCACCCCGAGAACGTGGATCCCAGTGCCTGCGCCAAGTGGACGACCAGGTCGCTGAGGATCGGGCAACACCCACCCCCCGCGTGTCCGGAGGACTGCGACGGCAACGTCCTGCTGCCCAACCCACACGACTGCTCTACCTTCTTCAAGTGCGACGGAGGAAAGGTAAGCAGTGGCAACTCTCCTCTCTTTCAGTGCTTGACGGGTCTGACTGGAGATCGAAAGGTCCCTGGTTCGAATCCCTGTCTCGGCGAGGATATTAACCCGACCTTCACCTCTGGCAAAGATTGCTGTGTAATGTGAAGTACGCCAGAAAGCTTCCGTGGTTCGGATTCCACGTTAAACTGTAGGTCCCCTGTACCCGGTAGGATTACCGGGTTAGATTAAGGCGGCTATGACAGGAATGGAATACGCAACCAATAGAAACCCAGTATCCAGGTCATTACGAACACACGGAATTATTATTATTATTATTATGTACTCAGATTGTTGCCTCAAAAGAATCGGATAAGAAGTGAACAGAAACATTTCAAATCAGAATTTCCAGACGATGCAGTTGACGAAAGCATTATTTGTTAGTAAAATAAACTCGTGTAGTCGTAATGACACGGTAACATGGTTTATTATCGGCTGCGCAATACGCCCCTATCCTAGCCACCTGGCCTAACCCAGTAATCCTACCGGGTATGGGGGACCTAAAGTTTAACGTGGAATGCCAACCACGGAAGCGTTCTGGCGTACTTCACAGTACACAGCAAGCTGTGCCAGAGGTGAAAAACTGATTAAGGGCCTATGGAAATCCCCGCGAAGGTATGAATTCTAACCGGGTAGTTTTCGATCTCCAGTCAGACACGCCTTAACCACTGAGCCACCAGACCGCTCACTCTGAAAGGTCTTAATGAGGAACTATACAATATATTCATTCAACCACCAGAAATTGTGTATTCCCTTCTTTGTGTATTTTTCAGTTCACTGTATTTTTATTGCGACTAACGCTCTGTTTTTTGTTGTTCATTCGTATATTGATATCTCAATAATCGAAGTGGGAACAGTAGAGGAGATATCAATAAAAATATTTAATCACTTACCCTGCTATCTGGTGAAAATTTTCATTTTCTGCACATTACCTCTCATTTGTTGGTTATCCAAATCCGGTGTACGTTCATTTACGGAGTACCTACTCTTAATGCTAAATATGAACGAAGAACGAACATGTCGTAGTATACATATGTTAGACACAATGAAATCCTTAAAAAATTCGAGCAGCATCCCTATTTCAACACTGTACCCCAAGAAACCAGCGAAATTAGCTACTACAGAACTTTATTGCGAAATTTGATTAAGCATAAAAACTTAATCGATTTAATAATGTCTCTCTAATATAGAAATATCGGCGGAATTGGCTACACCGCGCAATCTTAACAATGGGAGTAAAGTTACACACACTTAAACAGAATTTGTATATCTTTTTTATTGTTAATTCGTATCAATCAACGTGACGCGGCCAATAATCCCCATATTAAGCGAATCAGAAGGGGAGCGGTAGTGAATGCAAAGTAAATAGACTGGTCTGTGGAATTTGCTGTAGAACTCACACAGTTTGGAATCGCTGGAAGGCAGAAGACGGGCAAAGAGTGAGATGAGTTGGAATGAGGTAAGCTTTGGTGTCGGAGAAGAATTATGAGTCGAATACGGGACACAAGAGACGATTATGACTTAAGTGAGTGCGAAAGCTTTTGCTTTTAGTTATGAGAAATCTGACTGAGTTATGGGCACTTTATCTCAACCACTAAACAATTTTAAAGTAAAAATCGTTAAATTTTTTTTGTTTTTTCACTGGAAGCGAACTTGAACTAATGCACCTTTATAACGAGGCTTTTCATAGTTCCTCTTGGGATGTAAACTATCAAATTATGTATCATCTGCATAGCAGAGTTAATTTCAATCATTGATTCTTTATCCGTTACTAGAAAACAGACGTGATCCTAGTGGTTGTTCTGCATCTTTTGCTACAGGCTATACTGTTCCACTGCCCCGACGGACTGGAATACAACAAGGACACGCAGCAGTGCGACTACCCTGAGCTGGCCGGCTGCTCTCGCCCCAGACAGCCTCCCAAGGAGGTGTACGACTTGCCGAAACCTCAGGTGACGGAGACGTTCCCCAACCCTCACGACTGCTCCACCTTCTACGTGAGAACTGACGGTAGCGAGCCCGTGTTGAGCCGTTGCCCGCACGGCCTGCACTACAACGCCAAGAGCGGCTACTGCGACTTCCCCGAGAACGCCGGCTGCCAGGTCCACTACCGGCCTCCAGTGGCTCCCGTAGGCCCTCCAGCACCTGTACAGCCCGTCGCCTACACCCACCACTACAAGGGCTGGTAGTTTCCTAGTGCTAATTCTGCTTTTTGTATCGTTCTTGCTTCGACCTTCGACCTCCGATTAAAATCGTACGTGCAAAGTAGCGGAATTCATTTACTTCTCCTACCTCATCTGATCCTACTTTTACATTTAGTATAATTTAATGAAGTGAATCTTCTTTTCGCCGCATCAGTGACAATTTTGCTAGCGTTACGAGTTACGCGTTACTCGTTAAGTAAGCATGCGCCGCAACGTTCTGCGCATGCGCACTTTCAATGTTAAAGCTTAAATTGCTTTAATACTCATTGAAAATCACGTGACGACGCCAGACGGTACATTTGCAACCGGAGGCGTCGCCATTATTATACACTGATACAACACCAGTATTTTTAGTTGTTTATTAGGTTTTTTTGTTTATTTATATTCGTTGAGTGTAGATGGTTTCATTATATTCTCCGCTCACTGTTACAGTAAGAAAATAAATATGAAATCACGTTTACATAGCTATACAGTGAATGTATTAATGCGCGTACAATAAAAGCTTTATTTTCATGCAGAAAAATTAGACAAAAGGTTGAATGAGAAACAAGCTTCAGTCACTACAAATTTTACTGTACTATACAATGCATTTCGGACCCTGTGGATCCATCTTCAGGCGTCTATGGTATTTACATTGGTTTCCTTATGCGAGATTCGTGCCTCTCCACGTGCCGAAGGTCGCCGGTTCGAATCCGGCCGCGGGCATGGATGTTAAGTGTTGTGTGTCTGTGTGTGTGTCCTGTCCGTCCTGTGGCGTCCGCACTTTGAAGACTATATAAACACTAGATTTAAATGATTCACTGGAAGATTTAATATAACACATTGAGCTGGCTGTATGGCCTCAGCTGCCAAAAGCCATATATATACATAAAAAAAAAGATTCGTGCCTAGTAAAGTTTGTTCCTGCGCTGAAAAATGATTTCAAGTAAGTGTGGTCAACACGTTTTATTATGAGAGAAAGGGCTAAATATGAAAACGTGTTTACACCTGAAGATGGATCCACAGGGTGTAGTACAGTAAAATTTGTAATCTAGTGACTGAAGGCTGTTTCTCATTCTACCTTATGTCTGATGAATACAATCACGTCAATATACAGAATTGTGGATAAAATTAAGAAAAATTATCATTCGTCTTTTCAGCAGAGGGAATGAGTTATTTAACCTTTCAAAAATTACTTGAGTTATGAGCCAGAAATCTCCGTTCAACCCGCCATTTTTGACGGGTTTATATATTGGCCATAACATCTTCACAGATGATAGCTGCAGTGACTCAGTTATCGCCAGGGTTGAGTGCACCACATCTTCTTTTGTGGCTGAATAGTCCGATGGCGGCGCTATAAATCTTGCCACATCTATTGCACGCGAAATAGGGGCACGGTGGATGTTCTTCCCTGTTACGAAGCTTTTTCAGGTTTATTTTATCCAACCATGCACTGTCATGTTTGGACATGCGATATGATGGTGCCATACAGGTCTCGTGCTCGCGCAAGCCTCCCAGTTAGAAGTGCGCATGCCGAAGTTCTCCAAATCACGTTTGCAGGAGTCCTTAAACAGCAGCATCGGGCGCCCTACAGGTCTCTTAATATGAGACGGGTTTGGAAGCTAGTTATTAACGAAAGCTGATTGTAAGAACGGTTATCAGATAATTTTGTCCAAGATGTTCTGCGAAATTAGAGCTCTAAACACGGAATACAGAATAATACTAAATGCAATACTCTACGTATAATCTAACGAAGTATGCTTTAACGTTTTAATAGTTTTCATTTGTTTAAAAAAATAACTTAATGTAAGGATGCAATATAGTACCATTCAACCAATCGAGTGCGGAAGAAACATCAAAAACATAAAAAACACACAGAAAAACACAAAGAAGTTTCACCTCTTGCGCGTGTAACACACTGATGCAAGTACCAGTATGTCTTTTTAGATTTTTCTTTATTGTGAACCTAACCACTGACTGTTAGTAAACTATGATTTCATCCTGCTTAGATCCTTCACGAAGCTTATCATCGATACAACAATGAACGACACCGTGATAGATTATGGTAGTGTAGTATGGGACCCACATTTTGAGTATCAAATACAGGAGTTGGAGTGGGTGCAAAAAAGAGCTGCTGGATTTGTTTCTGGAAATTATTGCAGAATGCAGTCAGTAATTGTGGCAAAGTTGTGCTAGCCATTTTATTGAAGAAACTGAAGTTTTGTTCTCTAAGTTGGGTTTGAGTGAAACTGAAGAAATAATCTATACGTCCGAAGCAGGAAAAAATTATTATTTTTTTTGAGATTTTTATAACAAATAAATTCTATGAAACATGTCAAATGTTTATAAGACTGTCTATCAAAAAACAAAAATTAATACAAAATCGAGGACCACATAAGCTTAAGTCATAGTTTACTAACAAAGAGACAGTGGTTAATTTCATGATAATGAAAAACGTAATAAGAAATACTGGTGCGTGTATATGTACAGTTTATGAATTTGCATTGCTTTGGTTTATATTTAGGCGAAAAACATCTCTTCATAAAAAGCAATTATTGTTACAAACAAGAGTCTGCAGATGGTGGTGAACATATGTCGGTACTTTTACCAAATCAGTTATAAGCAATGACGTTTGTGTCATTGTAGCGTATATTGCTGCTGCAACAAGAAATTTTAAAACTTAAAACACACTATGTGTGTCAAGAACCATAGCACTTAATAAAACAACAGTTGCATCGAGATCTGCGTATTTCAATATTTGCTCACTTAATATAAATCCGTTGAATACAAATGGTGTTACACTCTCAAAATGTGAGAAATAGAGTTGCTGTCGAAAGCTGCTATTTTTCCTACTTTCTCATCATATCTGGAATTGCTGGTAATGTCTGTTTCTACCATATTCAGCATGCCACAAGTCCATTTTCACTCCGCAAGGGTAACTTTCGTAACATGTTTCATTACTTTTTCCTGCATAGAAGGAGAAAATATGGGAATAGACTCTACCTCAAAATATTCAAATACCAATCCCTGCAGTTTGTTATACTTTTTTTATCAGAATGTTAAAAATGCGGAGACCCATTTTCGCCATGAAATCAGCCCGTTCACTTCAAAAGTTGTCATCCCCCCCCCAACTCCTCCCCCTTAAAATATGTAAAATGGTCGCTTATTTGTTTTGTATTTTTTTTATAATTCATGAAAAATTCTGATTAAATAACTCCAACGATTAAAATTGTGCGCTAGAAGTTGCACGCTAACACTCACTACAAGATGCGTAACAGCGTCTCTGGTAATTTTACGGAGCCACCTGAATTCGATTAAAAGTTTCATTATCTCCTTATGTTGTTACAACATTGTGGTAACTAAACAGAGCCCGTGGAGGAAAGTCTGAATTATCTGGAATCGATTACACCGCCCACACAATTACTGCCATGAGACTTACGCTTACATTTTTTAGATCAGTAACTTCAACATTCCGCTGAACTAAGTGAACCCTATCAATGACAATTTATGTATTAATTGTTGTAACGAAACTTAAAAAAGCTTGTTCGTACATAACAACAATTTAAATGATAAACCGCTGAAGGGTTCTTTGTTCAAGCTGCTAAGTCGTTAATTGTAACAAATACTCTTTACAATTATAAATGTTGTCACACCTAGATAAAAATTAATGATACATATTTCTAAGCAGTTTTTGAAGGAAGTCTTAGTAGTGTTACCTTAATCTAATTGGGAGATACAATACCATTACCTGTTACCCTACAATATGATACATAAAGAAGAAAACAGCGAATTACACTTATACACCAAAAGAGAAGGGAACGATTATTACGGAAGAAATATTTTAAGGTAAAACATTTCACAAAACACTGCCTACTAAAAAATTGCAGTCATTGGTAGCAATAATGATCTTACATAAGAACGAAGTTTCTCTGGGCCTTGGGAATTTATGATATGCTCTCGGGTGGCACTTGGTTACAGTGAATAAGATCGCCGCAATATCGTGTCATAACACTTCCTTAACTCTGCTAGTTACCTGAGAACATTTCAAAAATAATGATCATCTTAATATGTTTGAAGCCTATAAAAAGTCAAGTTTTGCGAACTTCTGGACAGAAGAATTATTTCTGCATTTCCAACATGAACAAACGACTCCGATAGCTTAGGAGCACTGAGCGTGGTGGGTAAACGGTTACCGTTGTGGCCTCGCATTCGGGAGGACACCGGTTCGAATCCCCTCCGGGCATCCAGATTTAGGTTTTCAATGATTTCCCCAAATCACTCCAAGCGAATGGCGGGATGCTTCCTTTAAAAGGCCATGGCCGAATTTCTTTCTGTTCCTTGCCCCCCGTCCTCTAATGTCCTCGACGTACGTAAAGCAAGGCAAAAAGCCGTAGCAAAAAATAAAAAATAAAACAAATTTTAAAATTAAAAAAAAAAAACAAATTTAAAAAAACTTAGTGTTAGTGGCCAGCGCATTCGCTATGTACCGAGGGTCGCCACAGGAGTGGGTAGTTTTAATTAAACGTTGTGTTAATTTTGTTGTCCTCACTTAGAGTTGTGTTGTCCTCGGTATTGTTCTGTTTCTCACAACTACACGAGCAAATCCTGATATAATAGCACAATATAAATACTTGGAGCTGGTTAAATGGTTAAACGGTTGCAAGTATAGAAGAACA
Organism: Vandiemenella viatica; assembly: GCA_031002005.1. NCBI lineage: Eukaryota > Metazoa > Arthropoda > Insecta > Orthoptera > Morabidae > Vandiemenella > Vandiemenella viatica. The sequence continues at coordinate 239,969,678 of CM061920.1, read as the reverse complement.
TATATTTAGAAAAAATGACAATGGTAACCTACCGCACCTAACCAGTGTGGGTCAGCGCGTTAAGGCGTTGCACACAATATCGGGGGTGGGACAGCTTCGAGTCCAAGACCCTGTGTATCGGCTCTCCTGATTTTGGTTTTAAGTCCCCACTCATACTGCGCGTCAAGAACTAAACATTTCACAAACCCAAATGTACTTATCATACAGAACTACAAAGAGTGACTCGTTTCTCAGACAGAGGGTGAACAAACTTTCCTCTTATATGTTAAGTACGCTTGGTCTAAAAAAAACGGTTCGATTTCGGGCAGAACACAAGTCCTTCCCCACTCCACTCTCATCATTCACACTGGCCATCTGTGTAAAAACAGGGGGCCGGTGGCACGAGGGCCTTAGTTGGCCTCAGCAAGGGGAAAATAAACCTTAATCTAGGCTAGGTTAAGGACGTTCGTCAACTGATAGATTTCGCTTCAAAAGTTTAGAGATTGTCGATATTATAGATTTGTTGTCGTCGAATAAGGTGGACCGGCAAATCACTGCAATAAGTAACCCACGTCTTCAGCGATGGCGTGATAAATCTTGCACCCTCTGGCATCAGGGCTATATAATCACACGGATATTTACAAAATATTCCTCAGATTCCGAGAGCAAGCCTATCTTCGACTGGTCAACTCTGGATTCTGACAAGTTCTCCTTTTCTTAATGAAATCAGCGCATCGAGTATTGTACATGAAATCAAAACAAGTAGGACAAGATGTAATATAGTCCAGTCGTTCAACAAGAATAGTATTGAGAAGTCGAGGTCACCGTGTGGTCTGTTCCACTTTCGGGGTCACCATGGAAAAACTTAAGTTCGGCGCTGTTCTCGTCCTGCAGTAAAACTCAGCTCTGCCGCGATTGACTGCAATACAGTCCGACCCCTTACTTCTATGTTCAATCAAAAGTTACCAGTTCATCGGGAACGAAAATCATCTTATCCAGCGAGACTTACAGTACATGGACCGCTACACCAGGTTCAGAACGACGTCGGTTTGACGCCTGCCACTCGTTGGTCAGCTATTTGTACTTTAAAGGCTTTCTTCCCATATGGTAAACAAAATTCTTGACATTGGGATTTCCCGAAGTCCGCTGTTCAGATGCATAATTGTATTGCCGATAGCTGGGGTACCTGATCATAGAAAGCCCTCCCTCACTAAACACAAAAACACATTTCTTGAAGCATCCCACACATTCACAGATTCATAATTAATTGTTCGCCCAAACATTAGGTAAATGTAAGACTAAAAATGAGTTATTATAGTACCTTCTTTTGGAAAAACCGGTGTCTGAGTTTTTTTGGATACTCTGGTCTCTGGTGAAATTGTCAATTTCCAAGACTACAAGAAGACTCTTACCAAGCTAAAAGACCATATTTCGAGGATCAAGTCAGAGATGAATACAATATTTCGCTCGCAACACCATAACGGTAGAACTGATACTATTTTGGATAACATCGCGCATATTGTAAAATTTCGCTGAACTGTCTTACCACATCCAACTTTTAGCTATTACTTAACAGCTACGAACTTTCAATTCTTCCTTCCTTCGAAAGATGGACTATGGGGAAATATTTACCAGACGGTGAGGATGTCGTTACAGTTGTAAGAAAGTGGCTTACCTGTGTTGGTTCACAATTTTACGAGCGCGGCTAAGAAATCTTGTTCATCGCTGGCAAAAGTGCATTACGAATGTTATATGTATGTTGTTGTCTCTAGCATCATAAATCTGCAACGTAACATTATGTACTAAATCAGTCATCGTAAAACCTAACAAAATTCCATTTAGATTTTATTTCTCATCTATTCAGCCAAATGGAACTTGTTAGCTATGTAGCCTATTCTCATATATATGTGCAAAACTATTATATTAAATTATCCAAGTTTTACCGGTAATGTTACTTATTTGTAAAAGATAGTTTCAATCATTTAAATAACTCCTATTTATTTTTGTCGTACATAGGCTGCTGGAACCTCTGCCAAATTTGTTGTAAAGTCGAGTAAATAACAGAGCACTGCCCTGCCGTCGGTTGAAATAACAATTTAACACAAACAGACAGAAAAGTAGCAGTTTAATACAATCGAACTGCAAAAAACGTAGTTTAACGTCACCAGGAATAACCTTGCAACAATAACATTTAGAATCAAAACATTGCAGTATTTATGTTACGTGAGGGAAGAGATGAAATAATAGCGATACATAAATGCAAAACTGGTCGTTGACACCGAGAAAAATAATTTAATGTGGACCGAAAAAAAGGGCATGCGAGAACGATAAACATTCTGCAGTCCCAATTATTTATTGGCTTTCGAAATTAATAAAACCATTAACTTCTCACAGAAATAGTTAAAGCAATATCAATTAAAGATAGTTAAAGCGTGCTATAAGAACTATTTGTGGAGCAAACCCATGGACGTCGTGCAGAAATCTGTTTAAAAACCTGGGTGTTCTAACCATGCCAGCACAGTATGTATACTCTGTATTATCATTTGTAGTGGAAAATCCGGAACACTTCAATCTTAATGCTGACATACATAGCCATAATACTAGGAATAAATATAATATTCACAAGGATTACAAATCACTGTCAATTGTACAGAGAGGGTTAACATTTACTGGAGCTTCCTTATTCAATGTCTTACCAACAGAAATTAAATGTTACCTACAAAAACCCAACTACTTTAAGTCCAAACTGAAAGAGTTTCTGCTTCAGAACCCATTTTACTCTGTGAAAGAATTTTCTTCTTGGAATTTGGTAACTAAGAATGACTGATAAAATAGTATATATGGTGTATGGAAGGGGAAGGTGACAAAGTTGTCCACAATTACTAAAATGATATATAGTTTTTCTTTCTGTTGAAACTTTTGACAATTTAAGTAATTATTGTGTTTACATCCACTCATATATAGTAACTAACATGGGATAGCATGCATTCAAAAACTGCTGTGAAAAATTATCATACTAACAGGTTGTTAAGTAATTGACTGCTTATGAGTTGTTGGTAATATAATTGATATTGTTAATAAGTGTGTGTACTGTTCCACATAAATAGCAACTAACATGATATAATATGTAGTCGCAAATTACAGTGAAACTTATCATGGTTACTGGTTGTAAGAAAATAACTGATTATTAGATGCTGGTAACAAGTGTATACACTGTTCCACATAATAAGTATTAATTAACTCGGGATTGTATTTGTAGATAACAGGAGATATTGGTTATACTAATGGGTTGTAGCTAACTTGTTGTCAATATATAATAACATTATCAATTATATAGTAATATTGACATTACAAATAAGTGTATGTACTGTTCCACATCCCCGAGATTATTCTCACATGGGATCAAAGTGAACATATCTATCTATCTATCTATCTATCAAAAACTGAAACAAATCCATCTTTCAAATCCATGTGAGATGAAACTGCGTGTAAGTTAGGTGTATAAATTTTGTACCATGATGATGCATTGTAGCACTAGTTGTTCTGGAAGGTAGAGAAACTATTACTTCTAGTACCTAACGCACAACATGCGTTACATTCAATAGTAAAAGTTTTAGTTTTTGTCGTTAGCTCTTGCCTGTTTCTAAATAGTCATCCATATCTTCTTATCCTGCTCCAATAACTTCATATCCGCGGAACCAAAACGCCCTACATCCTCAAGTATTTGCTTCATGTGCGATCTTTGTCCTCCCCTACTACCTTCATCTTTATCTTCTATCAACAAACAAACCAGTCCCGCATGTCTCAGAATGTGGTCCATCATTCTACTTGTGCTTTCTCTAAGATTCCTTCATGAGCCATTAATTACAGATTTACAGGTTTTTTTTTTAAGTCTACCCCCGCGTACTGCCCGTCCTGACTGAGGCTTCTAGGATTTTCCTCAGCCTTCAAGGCAAATTCCGGGACGATCCTCAATCTCCACATCGTAAAATACACATTTCACAAACAAAAACTACACTCACCACATACAGGACATAGTTACACGTTTCACATACAGATTACAACAATTCACATTCCCCTGGCAATTGGTGTAAAATACTTGGCTTCATGAAGGACAAGCTGTATAAAAACTTAAATATATTGTCATGGCAATTATTCGCATCGATAATCCATAATAACAGGTCTCTCGCCTCATCCCAACCTCTCTCTCTCTGGTAAAATCACAAATCGCACCTTGGTTGAGAGTTAAAACAAAGCTAACTGCCAGTCCACCGGTGATGTAGAAAGCTTCTTCAATGTCAAATTTTAATTAAAAATTAATACTTAGGAGAACTTTATCCTTTCATCAATCAAGCACTCAGCTCTTTTTTAAAGGATTATATCAGTTTTTCAATACGTGGTGCCAGAAATCCAGTTTGTTTCAGATTAATCAGTAAATCTACATATTGTTGGGTTTTTTTTTTTTAACTTTTTGTTAGAAGCGATTAGAATTCATGAATAACACAACAAGTTTAATGCAGTGAGTTTGGATCATGAGGTGATGTTAACGAAGGACGAAAGAGGATTTTTGAAATTTCATCTGTCGAACCTTTAAAATGTAGTTCGTAAATTGATCGTTCTGATCCTACGATCTTTAAAACTAATCAGGACTTTATCAAGGTATTCTTACGTTTGTTTTTATTGATATCAGTATTTTGCATTGAATTTAGATATTTGATTTTCAGAAGCTCATTCAGTCCAAGTAAATAATTTGTATTATTTCTTAAGATTACAAAATGATTGCCACAGCTGGTAGTGCTGAGATAATCCTTAATGATGGTGAAATGGATGAAAAATGTAGATGCGGCTGGTATTAATGGAGTAGATTAGTACGAAGAACAGGATTTTTGGTGAGGTAGAAGCAAAATTTTAGCCAGTAAAATAAACATAGTAAATGCAAGACTAGGTTTAATAATGAATGGTAAACTAGAATGTTGTCAAAATTCTGGGCGCGCAGAGACTTGAATTTTAAGACCAAAGATCTTAATAAGGCTTTTTTTTTTTTAATGTGTTCTTATAAAATGCTTATTTGGCCATGTTATGTCACGTGGTGACGTCACACTACGACGTCACGCTTTTCGCCTTCATTGCACAACTTACGACCAGAGATGTTGCTCTAGATTATGCACGTTATTTAATAATAGTTCTATTTAGCTGAGCATCAGTAAATAAATTAGCTGTCAGAACACTGAAAGAGAAGTACGTATTCAGTTTAAATCGACATAATAATGATTATTAGTTGCTTATATTTATTTAATATTGGTTGGAAGTAAAAGTAATCGTTGAAATATTTGGCCATAGGTATGTATGATAAAACCTTTTAATTTTCGATTAGCAATGATTAAATTGTTATTATAACCGGCACTTTAAAGCAGAGGTCATGAGTAAATTAATTTTTAAAATAATTTAAATTGTTTTCATGAGTGTCCTGTTACTTAAATCGTTACTTCATTTGAGTGAAAGTAGTTACACACTGATTTCAATCTATACACCCTAGTCTACAATTAAATATAATATTACCTGACATGACGTAAGTTTATAAGATTATTTTTTTTTTAAATTTTCCTTTGCTTGCATTGATGACATAATTCAGTCGTATGTAAATGAATTAGCCCTTCAACCGTGGTAACATTGATCTTAATCACGGATAACAAAACAAAAGGAAGACGTAAGAACCTGAAGATTTGTAATTTAGTTTATATCGCAATGCATTATTGTCTCTAAAATGCGATACAGTACATATATAAATATGAGTGTGATTGAAGTATTGTTTCTCTGGCGGCAAGTTTAGTGTAGTATGTGGTTAGGTTGAAATACAACCTGGACCAGGAAGGCAACGGAAACCTTTTGTTACAGCGCAAGGCACTAGGAATTGCATTGAGCTTTATTTTATAAAATTTCTATTTATTTAAGAAATTTATAAGAAATTAGTTGCTAGAACACTGAAAAAAGAATATATTTCGTTTAAATTGGCATATTAATGATCAGTTGCTTTTTTATTATTATTATTAGTTTTTACTGAAATCATTACTTGGTTTGAATGAAAGAAGTTCCTAAACCACAATTAAAACTAATATTAAGTGGCATAACGTAAGTTGTTAAGATTTATTTTTAGCATTTGTATTCACTAGGGTCATTATTTCAGACGCATGTAACCTGTGTCATTTCTTAAAATATAGGTCTTCATCACAGATAATAAGAAAGAAAGATGTAAGAACCAGTAGAGATTTTGGATCAAGTTTATATCGCGATGCATTATGACATTGACATGCGATACAGGGAATGTATTAATTCGCTTGTGATTGAAGTTTTGATTTTCTAGCGGGAATATTAGCGGAGATTGTGGTTAGGCTGAAATGCAAACTGGACCAAGCTGACAACCGAAACTTTTTGCTACAGCTCAAGGGACGAGAAATCTCATTGAGCTTTATTTTATAACAATTCTATTTAGTTAAGAAACTGCAAAGAAGTTAACAGCTAAAACACTCCGTTAATCCCGTCATTTTTGACGGGCTTTGAGGCTAGTAATAATAATAAAAGACGACTCTATCTAATACTTCGACATACGTAGAACGACCATTTCTCTTCTGGAAATTACAGATCAGCTTGGAATATGAACAAAGGAACATTAATAAAGTAATTCACATTAAAAACAAAGCAAAATTTATCGCACGTAAAGTTCGTGTTGAGAGATTGTGGAAATCCCAGCCGGTACGGAGATTCGACCGGGCGACTTTCAATTATCAAGTCAAGTGCCTTAATACTGCGGTACCGGACGTTCTAATAAAATTATAGTCTATGTAAAAATGATGGTTACAGATTGTTAACACAAAAAATAGAGCCTCTAGTTCTGTACAAATCCTGCCGACGATATCTTCAAGAGTGATGAAAAGTATTTCCATTTACAGTAGTAACAAGGATGCCCAAAACTACCTTACTAGGAAGCGATGCCGATGCCAAGCCTTGACAGACGAGTATCGGCCCTTGCCAGCAGCCACAATGGCGCGCCTCTGGAGCGCTCTTGACCTTTCGACCCCCTCGCCCACGATTCCACCTGCGTCTTCTGCAGCAACTCTGGTCACACCGGCAAAGGGTCCTGGAGAGCCTCTAGACCCAGGGAAGTGCGGCTACGTCCTTGATTCTACCTCGCAGTTCTTTCTTAGTGCATCACGGGGCTCAATATAACCCACGTCTTCCTACCGCATTCGATACGGAAGTGAAGTTGAAGCCAAGAATTGTATGTGGCAGCGACACAAGTTCTAAACATTCCATTTTCCGCGTTTTCAGAAGCAAGATTAAGAGTGTTGAGAGCCGCCTCATGAAAATACCGCATGGCTAAGTAATTGCTACTTGCTTAGGGGAAAAAAAGTATCTCAAGTAGTTTAATTAGGAAAGCAGCTATAAAGTACCGCGTTTATAAAAACTGACACCGTAGATGGTGACTAAGAAAACTGAGTACTCTGGTACAATTCATGTTGATGGTAACCATCTGGCCTCATGAATAGTATTTACAGCTACGGCAGTATTGCGAGGCCACAGAAAATAAGTCCATGATCTGAAAATGGTTCTTAACTAACGCATCAGGAACTGAGGAAATATTCTTTTGTAGATTACGAAATCAGGGACTGAAATAAATTACTGGGGAACATGCTAAGTAAATTACCTCACATAAAGAAAGAGTTTAAGTTAAATTTTGTGAAATGTGTCGGTGTGTAGGGAAATTACCAAACGAACAAATGCTATATTTCAATTATTATTGCAGGGCCTATTCTGCGTCTTTTTCATTAACAGAACCTATAGTATTATATTTCTATTGATAACTAAACAAAAAAATGTCTTCTGTTTCAGGTGAAAAAATTTACAGAGCTTATAGGTAGTCAGCCGCAAGAAAGCAAATTATGAGATATAAGAAGCAGTCTAAGAAATTCAGAACGTCCAGATGCTCTGAAAATTTTACATGTTCAAAATTCTTTACTTTTACGTAGAAAAACCCGATGGGTGAGTGGTTAATCATCAAGCCTGGCATTCAAGAGTGCATCGGTTCAGTCGCACCATCCAAACACTGGTTTATCATTGTTTTCATAAATTACAACAGGTGAATGTGGAAATGGTTCCTTGAATATGACATCGCAAAATTCCTTCCCGTTCCTTGTTCTCAATCTTCTCCCGCCTCTAATAACCATAATTTCAACCAGGCGTAAGGCCCTCAGAGAAAAATAGATACCATATCCTCTCTTAAAACAACTGTATTACTTACAAATGTGCACGTGGTCCACCTAATGTGGACACTATTTTGAACACACACTCTAAGAATTTGAATACGTTCATTCAGTCTATGTTTCTGTTAGACGCCGCAGTTTCATAACCTCAATTACTAGCGACAGCACTGATCCAAACGACTGAACTTGAACTAAAAAACGTGAAAACGTAAGACCTAATACTTTAAAACAGTGTACGAAGTGGTACCCAAAAAAAAACAGGAATTATTTTTTAAAAGCTATAATTTTTTTACAAAACAACCTTATCCCCTTCAAAATACTCTGCATTACAACTAATATATATTTATCCCGCCGGTGCTTCCACTGTTCGAAACATTTTCTGTAGTCATCTTTAGAAATGGCTGACAATTCCTCCCTCGTATATTTCTTGACCTCTTCAATGTTGTCAAATCGATGTCCTTTCATGCCCCTTTTCATGCGTGGAAATAAGAAAAAGTCTCACGGAGCCAGGTTAGGCGAGTAAGCTGCGTGGAGCAGTAGAACCATGCCACTTTTAGCCAAAAACTTCCTAACAGAGACAGCTGTGTGTGCAGGTACATTGTCGTGTCTGCCACAAATCGGGTATTTCTTGACCAACACTGTTGACTAATCTTCTTAAAAAATCCAAATAAAAGGTTTGATTGACGATCTGATGTGAGGGAACAAGCTCTTAATGAACTACGCCCTTGGCTTCAAAAAAAGCAAATGATCATTGATTTGGATTGACGACATTTTTTTGGACGGGGTGACAATGATGTCTTCCATTGGCTTGACTGTTGCTTTGTTTCTGGGTCGTAACCATAGCACCATGACTCATCACCAGTAATGACCTTTGACAGAAAATCTGGATCAATTTCAAACCGTTGTTTTAAAGCATGACACGTTTAAATACGACGTTCTTTTTGATTGTCAGTCAGAGCCCGAGGAACAAACTAGGCAGCGACCCTTTTCATACCCAAATCTTCTGTTAAAATTCGCTGAACCTAGCTCTAAGATAATCCAATAATCTCTGACAGTTGATCAATTGTCTGTCGACGGTCTGAGAGCACAAGCTCTAGAATTTTTCAACATTTTCCTTGATTCAGGCAGTTGGTGGACGTCCAGGATGAGGTTTGTTATCAATCGACATGTCGCATTTTTAAACCGAGCGAACCATGTATTTTTACCATAGAGTCATCTTTGTAAGCTGTTTTAAATATTAAAACAGTTTCAGCAGTATCTTTACTGAGTAGAAAACAAAATTTTACAGCTGCACGTTGTTCACTTAAACTTGCCATCATCGAAAACGAAACAGTGCTAGCAAAAATGATCACTGCAGATTAACAGAACAAGCCAGGTTGACAACACAGGAGGCACTGAACTGACAATGAGTTGCGCTATAAACGCCTAGCGGCAGAAATGCGTACTACTCAAGCTCCACCCACGGTAATGCTATTCCGGTTATTTGTCGATACTCCCTAGTAAAAACTGATCTCTATTGTCATATTAGGTCACAAGTAACTTCGGCGACTTTTCGACACGAAAGATTAATTTTCTTTTGAACAAGCCCTTTTTTGTTTTCTCTAGGCATCAAGGCTCAAAAACCTTGAAAGAAATTTTATCTTTTAACATTGGATGCAAAAATTTAATCATCTGAGTCGCTAAACACGATTCGTTTCAGCTTTTTTGAGTTATAATATTTCCTTTCAGTGCTCCTAAGGAACAAATAGAACATTTGCGAAAACATATCCGTTTAGTATGAAACAGTAAAATTGGAGACTTTCTATCAGTCTTGGCTGTTGGTGGTGCTACCAAGATTCATTCTCTGTTCCAAACAATGTGGCTATGCTATCAATAAACTACGAAACACAAAAATCTGGATACCAACACTCTCAACACACTGAAGTGCCAAAAGACATGGGATATCCAGATGGCAGTAGCACTGCGGAAAAAACTTATAAATGTCCCGTGCAGTGTTGAGACTTTCAATTTTACTCTTGTAAGTCGTAAGAAAGGTTTTTTGATGTGGTTCTTAACATATTTCGAACGCGGCATGGTAGTTAGCGCTAGAAGCATGGGGCATTCCATTTCGGAAATTGTTCGTAAATTCAAAATTTCTAGAGCCACAGTGTCAAGAATTTGCCGTGAGTATGCGATTTCGGGCATTGCCTCGCTGCCTGGACAAGCCAGTAGCCGACCACGTCTACTTAATGACCGAGACCTGTACCATCTGCATCCGGGTGTCACGGCTGATAGACAGGCAACACTGTGTTAAAGGACAGGGACACTCAATTTGAGACGAACGACAGTGTCTGTACGCACAGTGCAGTGAAATTTGGCGTTGATGGGATATGGCAGCAGAAGACCGACGCGAGTCCCTTTGCAAACAAAGAACCATCACCTGCAGCACCTCTCTTGGGCTCTTGAACATGTTGATTGGATCTGAGATGACCGAAAAAGTCACGATTCCAGTTGGTAAGAGTTGATTGCAGGGTTCTAATGTGGTGTAAACCAACAACTAGGCTGTCAGGAAGGCCCTGTGCAAACTGGTAGTAGCTCTATTGAGTTTGCATTGCATTGACTGGAACCTCTGGTCAAACTGAACAGACCACTGAGTACCTATTCCCAAATAAAGACGTGCTTTTCCAGAACGACAATGTGCCATGTCACGATTGGTTTGAGGAACATTTTGGACAATTCCTGCTAATTCAGACATGAATTAAATCGAACATATCTGAAACAAGATCGATAGGTTAGTTAGGTACGCGCTCATTAGGGCGGGCCGCATCGCATCGCAGAAATGTGTCAGCAATCGCTTTTTACACTGATTCTAATGGAACAACGCACACTACAGGCGGCTCGAGTCGGGACGGGTTGGGCCGCGTCGCACTGCCGGATCGCTTGGCCAGGCGTATTTTTGCGCCTAATGCGCCCGGATGCGACCCGCCGCTACCTAGTGTGCGATAGGAGTTGCATGAACACGGACTTATTTTTGTAAGGTACGTTATAATTACTTTAAATTAACTGTTTTAATTCAATAAAAAATGCTAAAATTGGCAACAAAAGTTAAAGGAAGTTATTTTTTGCAATAATAATGCTGGTTGCGAAAAGTTAATTAATAACTTTAGGAATTTGAACAAAGATGAAAAAAATCACAAAATTTGTCGTTTACCGTCACTTTTTCTTTGCTTGTACGTTTTTATTTTCTATATTCTAGCAAAATGGATGAGGAGGACCTTATTTCCTAAAGCAAACAGCCAAACGTTCGTCAGGAGTGATTGATTCCAATTTCGCAATTATGGACGGCTGTAGAGGAAGCATAGCTGAATATTTCTTTGGGGGACTTTGTGTGGGCATACAGATATTTTCCTTACTTATTTTGTCGTGACGTACAAAAGTTTTGCTGTGTCAGACACCTGTCACAGCGAACAGCTGGTATCCGAGTTGAAGGTCTCAACTCATAAAAGTGTCTCCAACAGGAGTCGGCGAGTGGACAGAAAGCAGTGGCGAAGCTCCAAGCATAGAGCTTGGGTATAAAATGTAGATGGTATTAGAGATACCGCGACTTGCGGAAGATATCTGCAACTAGTGTGCGCTGTGTCACAATTCGACTGGTAGTAACGCAGATGCGGATACATTCGGTTGGATATAAGCCATACAGTGTTAACTGCCCACGAAAGTCAGAGGCGGCCCTAGCAATTTTTCAAGGTGGTGCGAGATTTCATTGTGGCGCCTCAAATGTGCAATCACTTATTCGTGATTAAGGTGTCCATATAAACAGACTGAAGATAACATATATTTTTTACATCTTACTAAAATTATAAATGTAATTTTTTCTTCTTGGAAATTTGTTACTGTTCCACGTCGAAACGGCTGGATAACTTAAGAGAAAATTTGGAATAAGGTTTTGGCTATCTACTTATATCCAGATGGAAAAAGTAGTTTCCGTGGGATTCGAATACCAATTCGTATATGAATGCGTTATGAATTCCATTCGAGCCAAGCCGAGTACAGAAAACTTCAGAAAGATTAGTATAGGATAGCAATGGTATGAATGAGAAACAACAACAGTAAAAGGAACACTATATGTTAGAAAAGGTTTATTTACGCTACTATGGCGTACACAATGCTGACTTCAAGTGTACGTCGAATTTACATAAAAGTGTTTAAAACAAACAAATGAGGAAATAAAATCATAACTAAAAGGCCTAGATTACCAACTTCCTCGTTTTTGCCCGTTGGCAATTTTATTTTCTATACATCAAATTGCAAGATCTGAAAGTCTATCTTGAGTCCGAATTTACCGTAAATAAGTTTTAATTTACTAAAATTTCGTTTTGTTTTAGCAACAGTTACAGATATTGTTACTAAAATTCAAAGTGCAGTCCACACATTCGGAAATATTTCCTACCAACCATGGTCCTGTTGATTCAAGCACCATCACCAATAGTTCCTCAGTCAATTCACAACCTGATATGTCACGTTTTTCTCCGTTAGTTAAACTCATTTCTAAATCGGCACAGGATTATTCCAATTATTACAATTCAGGAATTGTTTTGATAATGTGTAAGAAAGATACTGTATGGTTAAATTTAGATAGTTGTGAAAATTAATGACCAACGCGTTCTCAATTATACTGATTATATGCTAAAACACATTCATTGTAAACAATTCTTTGGGATCTGTTGCTATGTCATCCACGGCCTCGTACTCAAAAACTCTTGGATCTGACTGGCTTAATAAAAGGATATGTCCCAGTCTGAGAAGCAATCTCTCTAGCTGTTATCAGAACAGACGAATAACCCCTGGTACTCTCTCAAATTCCGAACTCTTTTACAGCAATTGTGAAGTGCTTCTGAATCCACTTTCATCCTGGATAGCCTTGCTTACAATATTTTCTTGAAACAATGTTTTATAACAAATCACCATTGTAACTTATGAACTCAAATTACTCTCATCATCTGGCTCTGTTGTTGCAAGTGAAAAATTTATTTCCAAAGGGCGCCACAAACTGAATAGTAATACGAACTGTAGTGAGGCTAGAAACTATTCTTCAAACGAGTTTCGCAAATTTTTTTGGCGATAGTCCTTCTAAGTCCTTGGATACCACTTCCCATCGCTTTGTGATCAAGAGAGTGGAACAAATATTCATTAAAGACAATCCAGACAAGGAACCGATCTAATTGATGTTTTGGTGTCTCCGGCTATTACCAGGTTTAATGACAGCTGAATAGATTAAAAATGCTTGGAAGATATTGGTTCATGATTTTGCTTGGACTCCTTTGTTTCCTCCTATCATATTTGACCCATTGTCGTATCTTTGGTCTCGATAATCCAAATCAAGCTTTTGCAATGTATCATTAAAATACAGCCACTGGGTCCAGCTCCCAGGTCCGAAGAGTCACTTACTGGTCTTTTAAGCAATGAAACACTCACACACTTTGACTTCGTCTCATTAGTGTCAACAAAAGCAAATGTTAAAGATGATTGTCGACGTGACTGACATCAGGAGTTCAATTCAGTATGATGGAAAAGTATTTAGATGATTTAACCATGGTCAAAATTTATTAACAAATTCATTTGTTTTGAAAACATTTTCCAAATAATAGACATTAGTTCATTAACAATACGGGGGAGATGTTCCCCTCATCACAGTGCTTTTTTTTCCCTAGCAGTTACAATATACCAGTTAGTTTACCAGTATTAGAAGCATGTAGTTTTTCAAATCCAAAGAATTATTGCACGTTAAAAATAATATTTTGGACATCATTCGTTCGAGGATTGCAACCCACTGTAATTTTTTGTCTTCATCGGTTTTTATTAACGCTTGTATCTTACGCTGAAGTTCTTTAGTCGAATGAACGCCTCTATCAACTCAGCATGGTGTGCTGGCGACTTGAGAAAGTTTCGTGGGTTTTTTGGATGATCTGATAAGTAGATCCATCATCAAATTCTTCTTGTCTCAAATAAGAGTGAGACCTTCTGTTATATAAATAAGAGTAAAAACAATATACTTTATCTGCAGATTTAAAGTAATCAAGTTATCTTCTTTCATAATTTTTTTTCATTTCACATTACTCTTTGAAAATGCGTATTTGAAAAATGACGCCATGACTTTTTTCTTGGATTTTTTCTTTGCTCGAATAATAATTTCATCTCTGACTGCAGGGTCAAAGAGTGACCATCTTGAAATATCATCATAATTTGTACTTTAAAAAGGCAACGGTGATGGTATGGATGGTATACCCCATTTTGCGACCACGGCAAAATCTTTTTGTACTGTACATTCTGCTCTTTATCATCATGAGCCTCGTCTGAAAAACTTCTATGAAATAAATTCTCTTCCATCACTTGTTGAACTAGTTCTGATGATGACGATTCAGATCACATCTAAAACCTAAAATATTTTGCAAGCAATTTTGAAGCCTTCTCAATTTCACCTGGGTTTAGTTTTTTTTAAAAAAGTGGGGAGGGTTGCGACATTTCTGTAAAAGAGGATTACATTTTGTAAATATGTTAATTGTAATCATCTAAGGAATAACATTGTAGAAATAGTTAAGTAGGTTAAATATAACCTCATGCACATACACTCACATGCAAATGACTGTGCCAGATCTATGGGGGGGGGGGGGGGGCAAACCAGGGCACTTACCTCGAGAGGAAAAATCATGTTTAAAGGGATGGCAAATGAGAAATTCGTGAGCGGTGACCTTTCTTAGCTCTTCTGCCCTGAGTGCCAACCTTCAGGGGGCGGCAAAATCAAAGAACAGTTTGAAACTGCTGCGGGCGGCAAGTTAATAAATTCATATTTGAAGGGGCAGCAGTCGCAGGTTTTTGCCCCGACTCAGAAAATTCGTAGAGCCGCCACTGGTGAATGAACTTCAAGACTACAGCCGATAAGTCAGTAAACGGGTGCGGCAGGCGCGGCGCGACCCCAGAGAGCGCTAATTATAGGATGAGTTGTAGTTTTCTTGAATGGAGAAAGTCGAGGCTGAAGCTCTTATATTTCTTAACTCTTCCGGATGATTAGTGTATATATATATATATAAAAATTGTGAACAGCTAGGTGGGTTATTATGTAACTTATTTTGAATTTTTTGCGCAGACGATTTCTCGCTGCATTTTCGGCGCCCCCCATAATGACGGCGCCCGGTGCGGTCGCACCGCTCGCACCGCCCTAGGACCGCCACTGACGAAAGTAGAAAGGTTTGCTCTTTTTCGCAACGAACTGTATGCATTTTTTAAAATAGACGACTTCGATGTCTTAGGATTCCAGAACTGTGAATAAAATGAAATAAATGCAATTACTTTGTCTATTTTAAAGATACTTGACGTCACGAGTATTTTTATAACTTCAGGCGACTTGAATCAATGCCACGTCGGATTGCTACACTTCAACGGACAAAAGTGAATCTCACGCGATATTAGGAGGTATCCAGCGACTTTAGGCACTTCAGCGTTGATTTACTAACACATTCTGTAAACTTATAAGCACAAATAGATTAACGTATGGAATAATCTACGAAAACACCCTCTTACAAGAGACGGATCAGAAATTTATCTCACTACTCTTGATCAGATTTGGTGTAATTGTTCTTAACCACTGAAAAATGGCTTGCATTAAGCCGCACCTTCCACCTGGCCATATTAATTGATCCTACATCTAACACAATATATTGAAAGAGGTTTAATTACTAAAGTAGTCTTCGATGATCTGACAGCAGCCTATGACATGATCAGCATAAAGAAACTCCTTCTTAAAGTATACATCGATTTCGGTTTCATTAAAATAGTCTACAAACTTCTCAGCAATAGGCAATTCTTCGTCAGTTTTAAGAATTCAAAAAGCCGTCCATACAAACCGAAAAATTGACTTCCTCAAGGCAGTGTTCTTGCCCCAGCTTCATTCAACATCTACAATTCTACACCTGATCAACGCCTGAACAGCCATTGCAAGTATTTTATTTACGCTGATGATCCTGTCCTAGCTGCTCAAAATGTGACTTTTGAAGTCGTCGAGGGTAGACTTACAGCAGCTCTTGAATCCCTTGGAACTTATTACAAGCGGAATGACCTCCAGCCAAACCAAAGAAAAAAAAGAAGTCTGCGCGTTTCACTTGCGCAATAAATGCGCTAAGCGAAAGCTGAATGTGACCTGGAATGGATCGACTCTGCTGCACAGTGTAAACCCAAAATACCTCGGAGTAACTCTTGACAGAGATCTCACTTTTAAAAGTAATTACCGCAACGTCAAGATGAAAGTATCATCACACAACAGTATCTTAAGCAAGTTGCCGGATCTAGCTGGGGAGCTAACCCAACCGTCATCCGCCCTAGCATTATGCTACTCCGAAGCAAAGTATGCATGTTCTGTGTGGCAAAAATCAAGACATGCTAAGACAGTAGACGTTGCGCTCCACAGAACAAGTCGGCTCATCACTATTACCTGAAGGACACTGTGTAAGACATTTAAAAAAAAATCATTTTTTTTGAACTGTTTTCAGATCTTTATTGCAGCACAGAAAGACAAACTAAGGGTAAAAATCAGTTTTCAGCTAATGTAGTAACGTAGCAGACACTTTTAGATGTTATTCTGCTGAAAATAGATGCTACCGATCTATGATTCAGTTCCAATACTATTTTAAGAGTAGAAGCCACGCTCAGGAATATTATTAAGGACAGTGATAAATGAATTAAGTATGAGAAGGAAAAGTCTCCTTCTAGAACAAGATCATTGAGAATAATTTGAACGTGCATCATATACACTGATCAGCCAAAACATTATGACCACCTTATCTGACGGAAGAGTACAATTCTAATGCTTCCAAAAGTGTTTCAGAGCAGAAGAATCGGGATTCCTCCACAAATCACCCCCTCTCCTGCTTTTCAGAGCGGGCAAACCTTCGACCTCCACGTTCTGTGATGTGACGTGGGTGTCCACGTGATTTCATCGTCCTTAAAACATAGATGCTCACTACAGCAGTAAATAATAAAAAATGGAAAATATTCAGTGTTAGGTCATATTATGTGCCTTACAATAAATCATATACCGCAAGTTTAAAAACATAGTTTGCTTCATGGCCAAGTTACCAGAGTTTTTTTTATTATTATTCTATTCTAAATATACGTTCCATAACACCGAGAGAAAGCATTCCATTTCACAAAGTGAAGTGAAAATACTCTGTAAAGTGTAGACTTGGCTCAGAACAAGATCTCATAACTTTTTGCACAAGCACGAGACTTGGCCTTTTTTTTACAAAAATTGTTTTTGTGGTTATTATTATATTCCCGATTCCTGATTGATCTTACAGTTGATTCAATGTTATTAAAAGAAACTACTCACCAACACGTAAACTGTCAAGTATTTCAGTTTTACTTATGTGACGTAACGACGTTTTTAGAGTGGAAATTATTACTTTTTAGTAAGAAAGGAGACTTTCTCGGCGAATGATTGCAGTGAAGTCTTCAAGGTTGTATCTCCGGATTTCATTGTAAAAACACGAATTTCACACGTGAGGGAGGCGGCGCAGGCAGCCGTCGAAGTATGGTGTTCCTACAACACAATTCGTCGATACACCCGTGAAAACTTCATTATAACTTTTTTTTGCCTTTAGCGAAATATAACAAGGAGAAGAGGGATTAATCGAAAGCCTGAGCGGCACATGTAACAGGCGGCTTTCGCAAAAAACGCATTGAGGCAGCGGCCAAAACAAGTCAAAGGATATACAATTGCCTTTTGATAGCTGCTAAATAAATAGGTATGCGATAGTAAAATACGATAACATTAGTTTCGTATCAACGAATAATCAAATTTTCAGCGCAAATAAGGAAATTGTCACAATAACTTTATCTGAAATACAGAAAATGGGAATAATGAAACCGTGAATAAAAGCTGTAACTTGTAGTTCAGATAACGTTGCGACACATAAAAAATAATTATATAGTTAGAAAACGTACTAAATACGCAACATAACTCAAATACAGAAATGTGTACTCGAAAATGAATACGTATAAGTTTCTCTATTTACTTACGAATGACGAAGGTTGACAAAAACAAACGTTTGTTCACACGAGTCAAATGCAACTGCAAGGGTACAGGCAAACTGCAATACATCCGATAGAGATCGAGTGGGGCAGCGAGTCAAGCACTGACACGCGTTTTATCCGCATTTTGCGGATCCGCTTAATTTTGTGCGGGATCCGCCAGATTGTCTAATGATGCGGGATCCCGCTTTGCTGGATTGCAATTCCTAGTTCCAGTCAACTCGCACCTGTAAAATTATACTAAATTGTGGAACATACTAGCGCTGTTGAAAAAAAATTTTATACGTAAAGATTATTTTTAACCTTTTAGTTCACATTGCTACAAAAGCGTGTAACTTACTTTTTTTAAACTATCATTTTTTCCCTAATAAACACTGATGATACCTTGTGGGGTGTTAAGTAACTAAAGGAACAAGTGATGATGAAGTAGTTCTGATAGATATTAGGTTCAGTAAACCAGTGGCCAGAATTGAAGGAGAAAATAGGTACAATTATGAAAAGGCACAAATTTAAAAATTGAAGAAATATTTTAGGGTAAGTTTCAGCAAATGGAAGGAAGGCAAAAGTACAGTGGAGCTAAAGTGCGATGAGGCATGGAAAGATATTGAGTAGGTATGAAAAGTAGTGCATGGAAGGGAAAAGATGACCATGATGGCACTCGATTTCAGGCACAAGGGTGTGGGAAGATTCTCTTTTTTAGGTAAGGGTGTGAGGAATTGGAATGAGTTACCAAGAGAAATGATGAATAATTTACCGAAAACGTTGAAAGAATTTAAAGATAAATTTTGTGGAGGGAAAATGTAGGTGGGTGCAGGATAGGGGAAGATGGGAGTGTAGGGAAATTGCCACCGGAGCCTGTGCTCCATTGCAATTAAATAAAAAATTTAAAAAAAAAGTGTGAAGAATTCAAGGAGATAATAAAAAAGTATGAAGAAATATTTATTCCAAAACAGAAAATAAAGAGAAGTACAGGGACGTGAAGCAATTTAAGAGGTTGGTGAGAAGAAAACAGAATTAATGGACAGCAAGGCGGTAGGGAATACTTGAAACAACTACGTAAGGAGTAAATAATAGCAAAGGAGGAGGCTAAAGATTAGTTTCTGAAGAATAACAGATATTTTAAATAACTTTTTTTTTAACTGCTTTACGTCTCTCAACAGCGAGGTCTTTAGAGACGGGAAAGGATGGGGGCAAGGAATGGGAAGGAATTCGGCCATGGCCTTTTGAAGGAAGCATCCCGGCATTTGCCTGGAGTGATTTGGGAAACCATGGAAAACCCAAATCTGGATGGGATTCGAACCGCCGTCCTCCCGAATGCGAGGCGAGAACGTTTAAGTAACTGTTTGCGGATTATGATTCAGGAATAGGAGGGTATAAATGGGAGAATGAGCTTATCTTCACAATTAGAAATAGTCAGACAAAGAAATTTGAAATTCATCCAGAGGATATCACGGAGGAATTTGAAAGCTAAAAAAGCATAAAGGGGTGTGGTTGTCTTAAAATATAGCAGGATGTTACAGTGTACCTTATCTTGAAAGGATATTTAAACTTGCTCCTTACTATAAGACTGGAAAAGTGTGATAGTAGTACCGGTACATAAAAGAAGGGTTAAAATATGGTCAAAAATTACAGGTCAATCACTTAATGGAGGGATTGATTTGGAATCACATCAGAAAAATCTATGAGGAACGTATCTGGTTTTCAAGTTTACGACATGGGTTTAGGCAAGGATATTCATGTGAATCTCAGTTAATAGGCTAAATGCAAGATATTTCTGAAGAAATTGCCAAGGGAGGCCAAATTGATAGTGTAGTACTAGATCTTTCAAAGGTTTTTATAGAGTGAGCCATAAAATGGTGCTACATAAGGTAAAAACTATTGGAGTGGGTGAAAAAGTTATTTGCTGAGTAGAAAAATACTTAAAAAGGTACAAAACAAAAAGTTACCATAGGAAATGGAGTATCAAAGAAGTGGAAGTGAAAAAGGGAGTGCCACAGTATAGTGTATTGGGATCATTGCTATTCGTCGTTCTAATGAATGATTAAGTTGGTTGATTACTACCAGAAGTTATGGTGTTTGCTGATGACCTAATGCTATATAAGAGGATCAAATTGGTATAACGGAACAGCTGCAGTGTGAACTGGACAGAATTTTTAGCTGAGTAGGGCAAGATGAGATGAAGATAAATACAAAGAAGAGTCGGCTTATCAGGTACACAGATAAAAAAAGTAAAGATTGATTATGGTTATAAGGTGGGCAAAGAAGTGCTTGTAGAGTACTTGAAATGTAAATGCCGTGGCATAACATTGGATAACAAACTCATCTGGGTATGCCACATTGGTGAGGTAGCAGAAAAAGGTTTCAACATCCTGCACTTGTTGGAGAGAGTGATCAGTAAATGTATTAGAGTAAGGGAATTGGGTTACAAAATGTTGGTCAGACCTTTCCTTGAATATGGTGGTGCAGTATGGGACCCAAATTTTGTGTATTAAAGACAGGAGTAGTGCAAAGGGCAGCCAGATTTGTCTTTGGGAATTACCACAGAACACGATCAGTAAGTGATATAAAGGATCTAGAATGGGATTCACTGGAAGCAGTCGCATAACTGTACCAACTGCGGACCAATGTTTCCAATACACCCGTCCTACCACCCTATTGTTACATCATTGATTGAAAGACAAGGGAAGGGTGAAGAAAGTGATGGGAGTCTACATGGTGTGTATTGGTGATGAGGTCTGGAAAGATATTGGTGGAAGAATTAGGAGAGGTGCATGGAAGGGAAAAGATTACCATGACCACAAACTGGCAATCGATTTCAGGCATAAGGGTGTGAGAAGATTCTTTTTCGTAGAGTTGAAATTAGTAGAGGTAAAAGCACTCCATTGCAGTTAAAGTCCTCTCCAAAAAGTGTCATATACAGCAGCCATTTCCAAAAATTCAGTCATGCTTACTGATTTATTCTCATACCAATTTGCAGTATAAGAATGAATACCTGGTCATCACAACTTCTCCCTGTTCTAAATGCTGCTTGGTCTATAGGAATATTATTATTGATCAGGCACTCT
The DNA here is from genome assembly GCA_031002005.1 of Vandiemenella viatica. Taxonomy (NCBI): domain Eukaryota; kingdom Metazoa; phylum Arthropoda; class Insecta; order Orthoptera; family Morabidae; genus Vandiemenella; species Vandiemenella viatica. The sequence continues at coordinate 239,948,314 of CM061920.1, read as the reverse complement.
AGGAGTTTGTATGTGATACTAATTAGTGTTATTGGTTAGTAGTTTTCCACTTCTGTAGGGTCTATATTTGGTTTCAGCATGGCTATTACTTTTGTTTTCTTCATTATTGGCAGGTAATTTCCAGTTTGTAGGATATTTGAGAAGCCATATCACTTTATGTAGCTGGTTCACAGTGGGCCAAAAGTTCAGGGTATATACCAACTGCTTTTACAAGTTTCATACATTTGATTGCATCTTTGGTTTCCTCTTCTTGGAATTGAATACTCATAAGATTGTGGTTTCACTTTTGGTTTGCTTATCTTTTTGTGTCCTTAGAAACTGGTACTAAGTATTTGGTAAGATCATTCAAATTGATGAGTTTTTGATCTTTTGGTCTCAAGGTTGAAGAGTCAAATTTTCTAATGACAGATCAGGCTTTTCCACTATAGTGGGTGTAATCCAGGAATTTCATTGTATTCCACCAGATATTTCTACAACACTCATCCAGGTATTAGAGGAAACATGGTGTATTGTGAGATGTTGGATGTTATCATATTTCATAAGTAATTTCTCACTTTCTGTGCTCCAACCGAGATGTACACTTTCCAATATCCACTCGAAATACATCCTTTATCTACACCTTGAATGACCCCAAACAAATCTATTGTAATTGTTGTAGGTTGGTTTAATCCATCTTATACTGGAGTCAGTCTGCTTTGCAAATTCAGTCCAATTGGCTTTCATGAAGTTCCATCCTGTTTTGGGTTGAAATTAAACAACAGGTATAGACATTTCTACGTATAGGATACCAGGTCAGTGTTGACCTGAGGGGAGCGGGGGGATCCTTAGCCACTGATCGATATACTTGATTGAATGAATTCTGGAACTGCGTTGCAAAACGGTCTAGAGTATCCTTGGGACCATCAAGCTGAATGAAAAGTATATTTTTTCTGACGCACTATCCCAGTGGGAAGCCTTAGATTTTACACAACTAACTCACCGAGAAAGCCTACATTCTTTCATGAATAAGAAGTAGGCAGGCCTTTAGCATCATAAATTTCAGGTTTTCAGTTTCCATCCGGCATTCGAGTTCTTTACCACTATGATCATTCTTTTAGCCCCACAGACAATTGTAGTCACAGAGGATTATATTTGGGTGTTGCCGAGGAAGAAAAGGAGGGTTATGCCAGTTAGTTTCTGGTGGGTTGTACACGTTGACTCTCACCATGTTTTCAACTTTTGCTGTAGTAGTAAAAATGGCATTATCAGATTTTACTGACAGGAGTTTGTAATTTGGTTTATCGGTTTTGACACAATTCACAAGGCCATACTTAGGATGATATTTAGAGGCTGCTAA